>CAUYPK010032748.1:0-49665 GCA_963574355.1 Loris lydekkerianus
ACATCAGTTTTTCTTTTTTTTCTTTTTTTTTTTTATTAAATCATAGCTGTGTACATTGATATGATCATGGGGCATCATACACTAGTTTCACAGACTGGTTGACACATTTACATCACACTGGTTAACATAGCCTTCCTGGCAATTTCGTTTTTCTGAGCTGAAATCAAGCTGTCTGCGGGGCCATCCTCTCCCCAGAGGCTCCAGGGGAGAATCCTTTCCCGCATTTTCCAGCTTCTGGCAGCTCCTGGCATTCCTTGGCCTGTGACCACATTCCCAGATGAGGTCCTGCATCTGTGAGGTTTCACAGAATCCTCTTCAATATTCTGGTTTCAAAGAGCCGTTTCGTTTTTCTACTCTGCGCATGCTTACTGATCACCAAGTTGAATAGACAATCACATAACCACCAGTAGCTTGATGGCAAAGCTGTTAACGTAGTAGTCATGATCCTTTCCAGGAATGGGTTCCAACAGTTAATTAACTAATACACAAATAGAAGATACATAAAATAAACATTCTTATGTATACTATCTTTTAATATAATGTAATCATGTCAATGATGATGACCCAACGTAAAAACCCGTAAACAAAGAGTTTCACAGAATACCTGCGAGATATTTTGATGAGATAAACTACATGTCAACATCAGTAGGAAGGGTGGTGCCATTGTTCTCAAAAATTTCATGATAAAAATCACATAAACAGCAGAACTTGTTAAAAAAATATATTCCTAGGTTTCTCTACAGAAATTATGTTCCAGCAGTTTAAGGGCAACAGGCATGAATCTGTATTTTAAAAAGACAAGCTTGGTAAATTTGAAACACGGACAGTCTCACCATGCGTTGAAAATGAATGAAGCGTGTACAGACCCTAGGTGAGACTTCCCACTCCCTGAGACGATGGCCAGGGGTCTGGGTCCTCGAGCTCTGGCAATGCTAGGACTGCTTGGGATAGAACAACCTACCACAGCGGCTCTTTCCTATAGTGCTGTGGGCCCTCGGGCATGACTCAGGCATTGCCACATTGCAGAAGCACAGGCCCTCGTTCTTGTCTTCATCAATCCTTCAGTATCATTCTGTATTTTCAGGAGTTTGGACTCTTGAAGCGATTAGGCAAGGTTAGCTTCCCAGAGAAATTCAGTCAAGCCGCTCTCTAATAGGAAGGCTGCTTAGGTCAGAGTTTTATGCAACTCTATTTAAGGACACAGCAAGAAATCTGATAGCTGGTGAGAAAACTCACTTGGACTCCTTTGTGAAAATTCCAACTTCACAGGCTATGAACAGCACGAAAAGCCACCAAGCTAATGACAAAGGCCAACCACAAGTAAAACTGTGATGTTCTGTGGGGAGGAGGATAAGCATTTCCTTCTTCAGGTCTATGCAGACTCCGTCCTGTGATTTTTGGGAGCCAGGAGTGGGCAGCACAGCCTTGAGGTGGCTTTGAAGTCTCTTTCATATGACACAAGGGGCACTGTGCCTTGCACCACTAATAAGGGTCCACCCTTGCTGAAAATTCTTCAGCTTCATTTTCATAGCAATGAATTCTGAACTCCTTGCCTGGCAGACCAGACTCCGTCAGATCTGGCTTCTACTAACCTTAACAATTTTTTGGAAATCAGTTTTTTTCCCCAGCAACTCCTCCCCAATGTCCACCTTCAACCCTCTTTCTATGGCCCACAGACACAAACTTCTTGGCACCATACCAAATCCTTTGGGGGGTCTGGTTAATAACAACCTCTCCCACAACCCTGCTTCCATTATCACTCCGCAGTTGAGTAGACTGTGTGTTAAATACCTTGAGGAAGTGCCATTCACTGACCCTGCAGTGTAAACGGTGCCCTTGGAGGAGGGCACAGCAGCCCTTAACCTCTCACACTCTGATGCAGAAGTCTCTACAGCTGTATCAGGGAGGGAGTTTCTTCCCTCCACACTTACTACAGCCTTCATCTTCCTGGCCCATCTTCCTCTCTCTCAACTGGGAGCATCTTGAATGCACATTCTGGGCAGGGTTCTACCATCTAGCATGCATTCAGTAAGTCTTTGATGGATAAATAAATGAACAAATCAATTGATAAACCATCCACTAGGTTTTTAAACAGTCACTTCCATACGCTGAGAACTCATGCTTGAAATCAGCCAAAAGACAGTGTGAGGCAGTGATAATAAGAAGACTTGCCTCAGGGGAACTTTACGTTGAGCCAACTATCTTCATTGGCAATAAGAATGGGAAAGCTGTCACTGGACTCTGTTCCTGCCAATAATTAACAGAGTTGACTTCCCAGCGCTTGGCAAGGTTGAAAACTGGATGAAGAAGCCCTTGTGTCCTCCAGGCGTCTGGCAAGGAGTGAAACCAAGAACCTCAGGCTCAGGAAAGAGCTCCAGTCTGGTGGTGACAGCCTACCTCCTGGTGGCATTGACACAAGGATTTTTTAGGCCTGGTATACTTGGCTCCACTGCCAGTGTTTTTAAGTTGCTTAACATAAAGCTCCGGGCAGAGTCACAGCCCTTTGTCCTTGGACACGCACCCTCTAGCAGACAAGGGACTGGGTTTTTACTAAGTACATCATCGGACGCGTGTCAGGATGGCCGACAGCGCCCTTAAGAGCTGCTGTGCGGTGAGTGCCCACCACAGTGTCACCGCTTTGGTAAAGGCAGGCTGAAAACATGACCTATGGGAGCGTCCTGATGGCAGCACCCCCGGAAGAGACTCACAGAGGCTGGCAGATTGTTCTGCACAACTTTTACCCACGGCTCACTCTTTGAACAGGCAGTGTCTTGAACTTGTTACTGAAAAATGTTATAAAGTAATTGAATTCAAAAAAAGCCTCCATTTTTCATACTCTCTCTTTCTCCCATTTGACTTTAAAACATGCAAGAACGTGCTCTGAAGTATTATATGTAAAAATAGAAGGCTTGAAAACAACACAGAAATTCACAGTTCAAAGCAGAAGGAGCTAATTAATAAGCTGCCTTCTTTTCTCCTTTCTGCACTTTCTTCCCACTGAGCAGCCCTAAATACTTGATGTGAAGTTGGGTTTTTATTTATTTATTTTTTTTTTAAATAATCACCTATGCATCACGCAGACCTTTCCCTGAGATATATTGGCCTGGTACATAAACAGCTGGTGTGCTCCAGGGGCAGTGTATATTTTCTTCTGGATGGAGCCCATGATAAGAAAGTGAATTTAGAAGGCATTTTGTAGGAACCTAAAGTCATCCACTGAATAAAATACAAAGAGAGGGCTTTAAAATATCTTCTTATTCATTAGAATTTAATGCATCAAAGTTATTTTATGTCTACAGTGAGAAGGACAAGACTAAAAGTATAGGCTCCACAAAACTAAATCCCCTACAGACATTTATATTTTTCTTCAAGAATAGAGTAAATTCTAAGAGATAAATAACTTCACATGAAGTAAATGTACTGCATGTTCAAAGAATAAACAGTGCCTTCTCTTGTTCTGTCCAACCCATAGCAGTGGTGGGTGTTTAACCCCCTCTTGGAAATACAGTCCTGCAAAGTTTCATGTTGTGGAGGAAAACTGAACTTCAACTGATTGGAATCACTGCTTTTTTATGCCCATCACCTTGTGGTCCCCTACAAAAGAATGCACAGCCACATCAATATGTAAGAAAGTGGTCCCATTTCCTGCCTTTGACACAGAGATCACAGTGCTTTCCTCTGGCCAGCATCCAGGGTCCAGGCTGAATTAACACATGCAGGTTAAGAGGAGGTTAATGAACAGAGGATAATCCATTATCTGGAGGCTTCTTGTTTGTGAGGGAAGGCGAGGTGGCCCAGGGCAACAGCACCAGCAGCTGTCCCTGGGAATTTGCTAGAAATACAGATGCTCAGGCCCCCATCTCTGATCCAGAGCTACGAAATCAGAATCTGCATTTTACAACATCAGCCAGGGAGCATGGACACCTTGGACTTGAGAAGCACTGACCTAGACACAGGTCTTTCCTAGACTTGTGGGAATAGCGAGGGATTGAGGATAGAAGGAAAGCACCAGGGAGAACCCACGCAATGAGTTTCCAAGGAAAGAGAGATCGTAATCAAGAGCAAGGTGCTACAAGGCTGTACAGGTGCCCCTTAGGGTGGAAGCAGGAAGCAGAAGAGATTTGGCAAGCTGTAGGCATAGGGGACAGGACTGGCCAGGGAATAGAAGGCTGCCTTTACACAGCGGATGGGAAGAGTAGGAACCTGATCAGGAGTTGGGGGTCTGACAGAAGGGGAGTGTCCACCCATCCTCCACCATTTTGGGAGGCCTGTGGTATCTGCAGTGTGCTGGGCTCCTGCATAGCTTTCTCTCATATGCTTAGAATCCTGGAAAGGAGCCAGGAGTGCTAAGGACTGATTGTGTCTCCTACCCCCTCAGGAGATATGTTGAAGCCCCAACCCCCATCATGTCTGTATTTGGAGCAGGTGCCTTTAAAAGGAGGTCATGAAGGTGGGGCCATAATACAGAAGGCCCAGTGTCTTCAAAAGCAAAGGAAGAGACATCAGGAATGCACACACAGGACAAAAGGATGACTACCTGAGGCACAGCAGGAGGACAGCCACTTCTCAGTCAGGAAGAGAGATCTCAGGAGAAACCAACCCTGCCCACAGCTTCATGTGGGACTTTTCACCTCCACAACCAAGAGGCAAAGGTGAATTTCTGTTGTTGGAGCCCCCCAGTCTGTGATGTTTTGTTATGGCAGCCCTACCAGACTAATGCAGTGAAGAGTAAGGTTGGAGAGTAATGTTGATGTCTGCATAAAGCTTGGACACGAATCTTTAGCTCATGAACAACATTTGGAGATAATAATCTGGGCAGGATGGACAGAATATTGGAGACAGATAAGAAAAAAAAAAAAACCTATCTTCCACTTTAGGTATTACTACACCCACAAGACGGTGTGGGGCAACTGCAAAGAAAGGCCCAGAATTACCAAATTTCAGAGCAAAGCACGATGTCAACTTAGAGATCACTTAAGTCAACCCCTTTATTTAACTGATGGGGAGTAGACAGCCCAGGAAGATCAACAGCGGAGCTAGCCCCATGGCTCATGATGGGTGAAACCGCACAAGCCACCTCAGAAGCCACCAAGCTGAGATGGACCCACATTTGGTATGATGGTCTGCTGCCCCCATCTTAAAATTCTTAAGAATTTTGGAACAGGGGGACCTGCATTTTTATTTTGCATTGGATCCCACAAATTATGTAGCTGTTCCTGATGGGTAGTTTGTTACATTTTGCACCAAGCCTTCACTGTAGAACTCTCCCCATGTCCTGACTTCAAGTCCATTGCCTGACGTGCCTCCCACTCAGCCTGGCGCTCTCCACCCGCCCTGTGGTGTTCGGCCTTGTGCTGTTGTTTGCCTTTCGTCTTGTGTCTTTATCTTGCTCTGTTCAGGGTGGTTTGGGCATTTTTGCTTTCAGGTAAAACAATCAAACGAGAAGAGGCAAATTTGGACTGAAGGATAGGAGACACTGGGTAGAAAAAAAACATATGTCATATGTTAATATATAAATAGAAATACATTTTATATAATTTATAAAATGTATAATACATACCTATAATAGTGATATGAATATATTAACATTATGTATTCATATTTTATATAAATGTATTTAAATATGTAATGTATAAAATGTATAATTCATACCCAGAATAGTGGGTGAATTCTAAAAAGTGAAGTTTTGGAAATAGGTGAAAGCTCTGGGGAGAAAAATCTAAAGAAGGAGGAGAAAAAGGCAGAGGTATTAGTGTTAAGAAATTAAGGTATGAGGGGCTACATATAAAGGAGGAAAAAAAGAAAAGAAAGAAGCAGAGCAAGGACTGAGAAGAAAGTCAGTGTAAAGTAAGATGGGCCCACAGGTAGAGAGTTTACACAGGAGGATTAGTGATTACAAATGGTAAAGAAAAAGAAAAATGAGAAAATATCATAATTAGCAATTAGGGGTTACTAGTACGTTCAAATGCATATTCAACATCATCAGACAAGTTATACGAAATTGTACAGGATTAAGGTCAAAATTTAATGATTCAAAAAAAATTAAAAGAGCTGATTTCGATCCAGTGGAGTAAACTAAAGAGTCAAGAAAAGAAAAAAAAAAAAATTTCTCCCAGTTGGAGACCAGTGCATATTTAAAGGAAGGAGGGAAATAGGCAGTGAAAAGAGAAAATGTTAAAATATTGGAAAAAAGAATGAAAATGAAGGAAAGCAAGAGCTCCAGGAGAGAGGGGGCACCAGGAACGTAGTCACAGACAGAGCAGCTTGCTTTGGAGAGAAGGAATATTTGCTGTTCCTTTCTGAAAACATAGAAAAGATTAAAAAAAAAAAAAAAAAGGGACAGATAGAGTCGTTCAGAAGGACAGTGGGGACATTCATACCTAAAAGTCTTCCTCTAAGAGCAAAATAAAAATGAAAGTCACTTGCTGAACTGTTTTGTTATACTCTACAATTTAATACTTTTCTACAAATATTAGAATGGACAGTATATCAGAGATACATTATGAAAATGGAAACTGTAATCAAGCCACATAAACCCCTTTTCTAGAAACAATGTTATGCAGCACACTTGCCAAGAGAGAATAAACAAAATGCTTATTCAGCGGTATGAAATATAGCATCTTTTGAATATTTCATGGCACGGCTTCAGGTATAAAATTTCAGGAGTCGAAATCTGTAGAGTAACAAGAAACTGAAAAAAATAAAGAAAAGAAAATTATCAGCAAAAAATATTGTAGAGGGAGGCTGAACTACTGAACTGACCAAATTATGCAAGGAGAATAGAATCATGTTTTATAAGCCTTAGAGTTAGAAGCTGCGAGGGAAGCCACACGTGCACATACACACATATGCACACATGGACACACACAGCTTGGCATTTCTATTTCAACACAAAATATCCAGTATGACTTGAAATTGTCTCCCAAAGTTCACATGTTGTGCACATGCTGTGCACTGCATGGTGTAAAATGCAGGACCTAGAAGGACCTAGAAGAGGTAATTAGGAGCCCTCTGAGATATCACTGTTGCCGCCAGGAGCCTGCAGCTCCTCCCCGGAGGATGTACCACTGCTTCAGAGCCCCCCAGCTCTGTCCTGAGAGCTCCAGCACTGCCACTGGGCCCCCAGACTGGTTCCAGTCCGCCTTGCCTCCATTGAGCCTTGCAGCTCCATCCCTGAGGCTCCCCTCTGGCCACCTGGTAAGAGCTGCCCTCAGAGCCCAACACTCTGCCAGGAAACCACCAACCTTGAGCCACCATCATACCTAGACCTGGACTGAACAAATGCCCACAGTCTAGACCAGTGGTTCTCAACCTTCCTAATGCCTCCTAAGGCCGCAACACTTCCCTACAGTTGCTCATGTTGTGGTGATGCCCAACCACAAAATTATTTTCGTTGTAACTTCATAACTGTAATTTTGCTACTGTTATGAATTGTAATGTAAATATTGGATATGCAGGATGTACTTTCATTGTTACAAAGGGGTCATGACCCATAGGTTGAGAACCACTGGTCTAGATACTCATGACCACTACCTAGAATAGTTTTATCCAGCTGCCACTGTCACCTCCCTGGAGAGACCCAGGCAGAGCAATCCTCTCAGTGCCAGCCTCCATGGAAAGGGTCTCACCAGCCACCAAGTTAAGCCTCCACTATCAGCTGGAGAACAACCCACCACTTCACACAAAGATCATCTAACTCCACCTTAGACTGTGAAAACCACAGGGGAATAGGACAAAACAGGACAGCTGCATTACAGGGTCTCAGAGTACCTGCCCCTTACCTGTTCACTCAGTCTCCTGGGGCTCCAAAACCACCAAATAGAGACCTTTCTTTCTTCTCACTAAGTAGGAAACTTCCTAGAAAATGAAAATAAATGCCCTCAAAACTGTCAGCCCTGAGCCAAGAGAAGAGGATTCAGATGAGAAGAAACCATCAAAAGAACACTGACAACATGAAAAAAATAAACAGTTTGACACCCCCAAGGGATCACAGAGGAGCAACAGCACTGGACTCTAACCAAAAATAAATTTTTGAAATGTCAGAAATAGAATTCAGAATATGGATGGCAAACAAGATGAATGGAGCTGAAGAGAAAGTTGAAAACCAACAAAAGTAAGTCAAAAAAAATTTTAAGGTATCAATAAAAAAAAAAGAAAAAGTCACGGAAGTGTTAGAAAATACAAAAAAAGAATATAATGTAACTTAAAGAAATGAAAGACTCATTCAGGGAATTTCAAAATACAGCAGAAAGCTTCAACAACAGGCTAACCCAAGCAGAAGAAAGAACATCAGAACTTAAAGACAAGGCTTTTCAATTAATCCAGTCAAAGATGCAGAAAAGAGAATCAAAAAAGAATGAACAATCACTCAGTACAATGAGACTTTGTGAAGTGAACTAATCTCCAAATTATAGATGAAGAAAAAGCAAAATGCATGGAAAATCTGAGGGAATTCTTGAGAAAATGTGCCTGGTACCACCAGAGATTCAGACATTCAGAGATGAGATAATCATTGAACTGGGAAGATTCACAGTAAACCAGACATGTCCAAGACACATCATTATCAACTTGGTCAAACTCAAAATGAAGAAGAAAGTTGTACAAGTTGCAAGACAAAAGCACCAACTAACCTATAAAGGAAAGGCTGTCGGGCTAACAGTGGACTTCTCTGTGGAGACCTTAGAAGCCAGAAGGGTTTGGGGACCCATTTTTAGTCTTCTTAAACAGAAAGACATCAAGCCAAATATTTTGCATCTTGTAAAACTAAGTCTCATAAATGATGGAGATAAAGGCTTTTCCAAACAAGCAAACACTAATGGAATTTGTCACTTTTAGATCTCCCTTACAGGAAATGCTCAAAAGTTCATTATACATGGGCAAACACAACAGATACTAACAACATGTAAAAATACCCGGAAGTTAGAGCTTACTTCTCTCATGCAACAATAGCACAAGAGGCAAAACAAAACAATAAGGCATCCCCAATACAAGGAACAGAAAAACATCCCACCTATCAATACTGACACTCAACGTGAACAGGTCTGAATAACTCACTTAAGAGACACGGGCTGACTGGATGAAAAACATAACAAGGTATCTGCAATCACCAGGAAACCACAAGGTTTCCATCTAACCCACAAGGACTCACATAGAATCAAGGTGAAAGGATGGGGGAAATAGGCCATGCAAATGTAAACCAAAAGACAGCAAGGATAGCCATTCTCAAGTCAGAAAAAACAGACTTTAAATCAGCAATGGTAAAAACAAAGATGGCCCTGGTATCCTATATTTAGGCCCCTAACACAGGTGCTCCCAGATTCACAAAGCCAACCCTACTAAATCTGAGCAGAGAGATAAACAGCAGCATCACAACTGCCAGGACTTCAATACCCACTGACAGAGCTGGATAGATCATTGAAGCAGTAAATCAATAAACACTGGATTCCAATAGGCATCTAGGATACATGGAACATTTTACCCCCAAACTACTGAATATACCTCCGCTTCATCAGCATGGGGGACATTATGCAAAACTGATCACATCTTAGCCCACAAAATGTGTCTCAGAAAATTCAGGAAAAAAACCCTCAAAATCCTACCGTGTATCTTTTCAGAACACAGTGGAATACAACTAAAATCAATTCTAAGAGAAAAACTCAAATCTATATGAATCATGGAAATTAAACAATTTGTTGCTGAATGATCCTTGGGTTAGTGATGAAATTAAGATAGAAATCAAAAGATTCCTCAAACTGAATGACAAAGGGATACAAGCTATTAAAATCTAAGGGATACAGAAAAAGCTGTCTTAAGGGAAAATTCACAGCCTTAAATGCCTACATCAAAGGTAGGCATTTTTATTTCTAAGATAACTTGTGGAATTCATTCTCCACATTCCACACAGCCTCTCCATGAGTCCCCTCAATTTCCATTAGGCTTTATTATTTAAATTTAACATTATTAGAGATTTGATGATTAACATTAAAAGTAAATCAATGAGTAGCTTTTAAATAAATAATATACATTTATATGATTACATATATATGTATTAGCTAATTCTTAGGAAATGGGTTTTTTTGTTTGTTTAAAAAGAATATCATGGAAAACTTTACACCCTAATTATCTTGGTCTCTTTCTTGATATCAAAACCTGACAAATGCATTATTTGTCACTGGTTAGAAAGGATGGTTAGAAAGAGAGTGTCAATACTTCAATAACCCTAAATCCAGGGGTGTGAGACATGGGTAATCATCTTAGTCCATTTAGACTGCTATTATAAAATACCATCAACTGGACATCCTATAAACAACAAAAATTAATTTCTTACAGTTCAGGAGGCTGGAAGTCCAAGACCAAGGTAAACTTGGTTTCTGGTGAAGGCCTGCTTTCTGATTCATGAATGGTGATGTCTTAATAGGTACTTAAATGGTACAAGGGGCAAGAGTGCTGTCCTGGACCTAATCTCATTCACGAGGTTTTGATCTCCACCATCATTCAATCTCCCCATCATGATCCAATCATCTCCCAAAGGTTCCATCTCTTAATGCCTTCACCCCGAGCATAAGGAGTCTAGCATATGAATTTAAGGGAGACACAAACATTCAGACCATGTCAATAACATCATATCAAATTCTCTTTGTTATTCTATAAACTGTCCAATTAAAAAAAAATGAGGACCAGGTGGCATAGTTAACACCTGTAATCCTAGCAAGTCAGAAGGCTGGCATGAGGCCAAGAGTTTGAGACCAGCCTGAGCAATATAACTAGACCCTGTCTCTACTCCCACCCCAAATTTTTAATTAGCCAGAAGTTGCACACTTGTAGTCCCAGCTCCTGGGAAGGCTGAGATAGCAAAATCACTTGAGCCCAGGAAATGGAGACCACAGTAAGCAATGGTAACACTACTGTACTCCAGCCCATGCAACAGAGTGAGATTCTCTCTATATATATTTTAAAAAATGAATTCATTAGAGTCTAGACAAGACTCTACAACTTAAGGTCACTGTGTAAAAAAAAAATCTCTTTTATTATACAGGCAGATGTAATATGCTCATAGACAAAGATGTTTTATTTTATTTAAACATTCAAGTTTATATTTCATTATGTCCCCTCAATCAATATAATTACAAATGAGATTCAGGAATGTCATTTAATTGCATAGTTCTAAGAAATTTATTTCAACATGGTATCTAGACATCTCCCACAAAGTAGCCCAATCCCTAAGGATCAAACAAGGCCTAAGATGGACAGAATGAGACCATGAACTTCAATACCAGACAGACTAGGGTTTGGGGCTTAGTTGTGCCATGTCTGATTTGTGTAGACTCGGACAAGTTATGTATCTTTCCTAATCCTCTGTTTTTTATGTGTCCAATGGGACTAACAGAACACCTACCTTTCAGAGTGGATATGAGAACTGCATAGAGTAACGAGCCCTTATCTGGTACTTGGCACAAGGTGGGTTCTTGATAAATGTTGACCACAACCTTTGGACGTACGTGCTATACTTCAGCAGATACAGATGAGACAATGCACAAAAACCTAGCATTTGTGGTGCATACTCATTCACAAACCTCCAATAAAAGAGTAGCCACTTTAGCCATAGGACCCACACGGGAAGGGTAGACTGTGGCTTTCACGGGGAGAAGAGATGTGTTCCACAGATTTGGGAGAAATGGCGTGTGTGTTTATATCCTTCAAATCACAAAAAAAAGCTTCTCTCTTTTTCTTTTCTTTTTAGAGACAGGATCTCACTCTTGCTCAAGTTGGTCTCAAATTCCTGAGCTCAAGCAATCCACCGTCTCAGCCTCCCAGAGTGCTAAGGTTGCAAGTATGAGCCACCGTGCTCCGCCGAAGCTGCTCTTTTGAGCTAAGATTTCTAAAAGGAAACTGCCACTGCCTTGCACTACTGGTGAATACACGGGTATTTATAGTTTAGGGCTATAACCAGCAATTAAATTATGGAATACTGGTGTGCTTTTCTTCAGGAAACTGTTACGACACTTTAATGGTTATCAAAAAGGATCAACAGAAGAAGGGTCGGGCATCAACTGAGTACTGCCACCTGCATCTGTACTGAGTCCGCTTTCCCACCAACCATAGCTATATCCTTCAGCTACTCCTGGAAAAATACAGTTAAGTCTGGGCCATGCAGGGGAGATAAAAATGAGTGACTGTGTCTTGGAATATATAGATCCCAAAGCACATGGGTTGGGGAATACAGAGCTAGAAATACCTGGCAGCGGAACCTAGAGCTGGGGAGAGTCCTGTGAGAAGAGTCTGCAGAATGGTGCGGTTTTCCATGAATGCTTCAGTTCGGAAGATTTTAGGGAAATGCTGAGATGTAAATGGTCATGGCTTTGAGGCACTGGGAGCAGGAAATCATAATGAAGAAAGACATAATGAAATCATAATGAAGAAAGACAGAAAAGAGATCCTGATGAAAATAGAAGGCTGGGAAAAGAAGGATTTCAACAAAATGAACGATGAGTCGCACTATAAAACTCCCCAAATTCAACTGCACAAGATGCAGAGTCGCGTTATTACAAGAGGATCAAACTGCACCATCTACATTTATTCCACTCTTGATGACTGTCTATGCAACTTCAACGCTGTGGAACAATTCTGAGCCAAGTGGCTGCCTGTGGGCCCCACGATAGTGTCAGCAATTCCAGGAGTCTCCGAAGTGGATAAATCTGTTTTATCAGCCTGATGCAGGGAATTGGAACTGACAAAATCCTAAGAACAGGAAGCCATCCCTCTCTCCCTGCGTGCTTCCCAGGAACCCTGTCGCCTCTTTGTTGGCTTGCCTTTCCCGGTCATGGCCCTTCCTGCCAAGAAGACAAGAACTTTCACTTGCCTTGCTTGAGGATAGGCTATGCAGAGAAAGGGAGCCCACTGTTACCAGGAACTAGCATTGCTATGGAGCAAATGGTTGTGGGATTTCCAGTGTTTATATTCAGATTAGGCGTGGTAAATAAGAAGATCAAACCACAGGAAAATGAATTACTAATGTTGAATAAGTTCCAAAACTCCCCCAAATTTGAAACAGTAGAAAAAAACAAAGAAATAAGACCAGGGAGAGAAAAGACAATAGAAAAATTAATAGATAAAATTACACAGAATAAAAATTGAATCTCAGAGTTGTAGTTGTTTCTGAGAAAGAGGAAATGATTAGAACAGACAGGAAAGTCAGATGTAATTATAACAACATTGTGTTAGCTCAATAAACACATTAGCAGACCGACTGAAAGATTCACCACACCACCAATTGTAGAGGCAAAGTGGAAAATAATTAAATTAAGAGAAGGTGAAAAAACATCCTACCAATATTCAGTCAATATTCACTCAGAATAAAATTTAGAAAGGTTGTACATTGTGCATAAATTATCTAATTTAGGCATGTTTCAATCATTTCTGCATTATTGTCTTATAGAGAAAAATGGAAAAATAATTGAATTTTGAAACTAAAATCTGAATAGTCAAGAATGTTATATTAAGTCAAGATTTTATGTTGGTATGTGGAAATAACAGAAGTACACTTCAGATATATATGACTCAGAAAATATGCCAATCATTTATCTCTCTAGGACAAAATTTTAAAATGTTTTCCATCTGGCTATGATTCAACATATGAAAATGGGCAAGTCATTATATACAAAGACTGCCAGAAAGAAGCTATAGCCAGTTAAATATAGATTTGTGTCTAGGAAATTGTAGCAACACTATATTCTCATTAAAAAGAGAGAAAAGGCATCTACTAGCAGTATGTCTATTTGTCATAAATATAAATTACAATTGGATATTAGATAGTGGATGCTCATCAGAAAAATGTAGAGAGGATTGTCCTTATCCATACATTTTATTTGCTTAGAAAATAGGAGAAAATCAAACGAAAACTATTAGAATCAACATAAAATAATTCATGTGGGCATCTGAGAATGAAACAAATATATTTAAAAAGAAATAATCATCCTATATGCTAGCAATAGCATGTTAGAAAATAGAACACAGAAGCAGAGCTCATTCATAACAAACACGCAGCAAGCACACCCCATAACGGAGTGTGTCCACATCTCTCACAGGCACAGAAGGAGATCTGAACAAATGGCAAGAAGAGCCAGATTCTTTTACTGGAGAGCTCAACATTTTAAATCTATTCAAATACATTTATGGAATTCATGCTAATATTCTAAGGGAATGTTGGGGTGGGTATAGTCCTAGTGCGCTAATGTTCACCTGAAAAAAATGAATGCTAACAATAGCTGATGGAATGTTCTAAAGAGAAACAGGAAAAAGTAAGGAGGAGTACTGTATTTAACATACAGTAAAATACATATAAAGTACTAAAATGCAAAAAAAGTACTGTATTTAACATACAGTAAAATACATATATAATATAAAGCAATGGGAATGAAAATAGGGCAGGAGTAGACAGAGCGGTGCACTGATGCTTGAACAGAGGATGAAATGGAGCAGACCCTACGGCCCAGAAATACCAAATAAGCAAACGATTCCAAAACAATCAATTAACTGAAAGTCACAGGACATGAACTAAGCCAAAATGAGCCTCAGAACGTTTATTTATAGTAAACCTAGAGAACATTACAGAGACACATCTGTCTTGTTCAAATGAAAATGGGGATAAATACAAGGAAAAAGCTCAGTAGATTTCACTATGTCAAATCCAAAACTCCAGCATCTCAAAATATAATAACAGGAGTCTAAATCCAACAGATAGTTTAGTGCATAGGCAGTTTGAGTTTGAGTTCAGATCATCAGAAAAGTGATCAAAGCATACGAAATAATGCCTTTGGCTTCAAGAGAATAAACGTACCAAGTGAGGAAGAGGCATCTGTAATAGTGTTCAGAGTCAAATGCTAAAAAAAATATGAAACAGAGCTCAAGAAATAGGGACAGAATAAGAAAGTGAAAAACACCTTATTGCTGGCAAGAGGATAAAACTAAGAAAATAATGGGAAGGCAAAATTAGAAATTACAGTGGTGAAGAATATCCCAGTAAAAGACAACTCTCAGATACAGAAATCCCAGGTAAACTCAAACAAAATGAATAAAAAGAAAGCTACACCTGGAAATATTTTTTGCAAAACTACAAAACTCCACAAAGGAAAAAATACCAAGCCATTATTCTTGTCACAAGAAATGCACATTACAACTACTTTGAGACACTATTTCTCTTATATCAGATTAGCAAAATCCAAATGTTTGACAAAATACTCTGTTGGAGAGGCTGTGGGTGAGGATATATACTGCTGGAGAGGATACAAAATAAATTCTGTGGAAGAGAATTTGGCCGTATCAAATGAAGCTACAAATGCACACATTCATCTATCCAGCCGTTTTACTCTGAAAGACAGCCCTCATCAATGCACTTGCAAAATCAGTAAAGATTTTACAGAAGGCTATTTATTAAAACAATTATAATAGAAAAAAAGAAAGAATTCAAATATCCATCCACAGGTGATTAGTTAAATGAGCTCTGGTACATTCACAGAACAGAACATCACATACTTGTTTAAAAGAGTCAGATCCCTGTAGAGTAGGCTCCAGGATATTTTTTATTAAGAGCAAAAAAGCAAGGTGTAGAAAAGTGAGTATAGCATGTTATCATTTATCTGATAATGTAAGAGGGATTTTTTTAAAAAATAGAAGGATAAATGGAAAGCATTATCTATGGACGGAAGACAGACATTAAATTTCTGTAAACATTCCCTGCTTTAGAGATTTGACCTTGGGCTTATGTATATATCTTAACCAATTATAAGGCAAAAAATTTAATTCAAAGGGAATTCTGAAAAACTGAAAGCATTATATGTACGTAGATTGTTGTATTTTGTAAATACAACATCAGCCTCGACATCAGCTAACAAACTTAGTAACAAAGTTTGTTAAGTTTGCCAGATGTAAGACCCATGGACATAAGCAAAAAATAGAAAAGGACACTTTAAAAAATGATAAAATTTACAGTAGCAACAAAATAATATATCACCTAGGAATAAATTTAACCAAAAGATGTGCAAGACCTTTAGGTAGAAAGTAGGAAACTTATTGAAAGACCTTATAGAAAGTGTAAATAAATGTAGAAGAAAACTATGTTCAATGTTATTATTGTAGAGTCATTTTTTTTTTCCCGGAATTAGTCAAAAGATTTAAATAGTTCTAATTAAAATAACCATAGAGCTTGTTTTTCTTTTCTTTCTTTTTTTTTTTTTTTTTTTTTTTTTTTTGCCTTTTCGGAGTTTTTTAGTGAAAACAAGAGGTTTATAAATTGTTATAGAAGAATAAAAATGGCAGAACCAAATAAATGCAATTTGTCTTACCAGATACCAATACTGATTTTACAGTTAAAGAAACAGACCATGTGGTATTGGGAGAAGGACGGAAAGATAGACAAGAGGAGAACACAGCAGCCAGAAGTAGACATACACATATGGAAATCTAAAATATACCAGAGGTAAGACTATAGCTCAGTAGAGAAAAAAGAAGTTATACAGTAAATTGTACTGGAGCACATGCTCATCCATATGGAAATATTTTAAATGAATCCCTTCCTCAAACCATACACAAAAATAAATTCTAGGTATAAGACTTTGATTTGATGATCAAAACAATGCCATTTTCAGAAGATGATATAGGAAGATATATTTATAACCTTGGAATGAAGCCAAACGCAATCAGCACAAACCACATAGCAAAGACTTGAGAGACTTAACTGTATGAAATATCAAGATGTTCTGTTCAGAGAAGGCACAGAAAGACAAAAAGAGACACAGAGAGAAAGGAAAAAGGAAAGACAAGCTATAACCTGGAAGAAGATATTTGCAAAATATGTAATAATCAAGTCGTTATTACTTCAGAATATGTAAAGACATGAATTGATAATGAAATATACACAATGAAAATATTTAAAGGATATGAATGTAAAAGAGGAGTGACAAACACATACAAACTGAAATCACAATAAAAACTAATTTGATGATACTATGTAGCAAAGATGCCTTACCTGTTCCTGCAGGGATTACACATGAGTAGAATCAGTCTGAAAAGCAATTCGTATTACCAAATAAAGCTGCGGATGAGCAGACAGGGAAGGCCCAGAAATTCTGCTTGTAGGGATATCCTGGGGAAACCCTGAGCACATACACCAGATAAACCACAGGGATGGCGCATGTTGGCAGTGTCGTTTGTGAAAACGTAACAGTCTAAACATTCCAAATGTTTGTCAATGGAACAATCTAAAGCAACAGAAGCAAATGACCTACAGCTTTGTGCATTAGCATAAATGAAGGTTAAAAAAAAACAAAAATGATTGTGCAAAAACAAATAAACGAGACAGCACAGTGCACAACGGTATGTCCTCATGGACATAAAGTGCAAAAGCATGCACAATTAAATAATATCACCTTCAATATGTAGATAGTTTTAAACTATAGTAAAAGAAAGCAATGAGTTATACACATTTCTAGTTAACCATAACCTTTCAGGTGGGTAGGTGTATGATAACAAGGAACACACAAACCTTAAGATACTGGCAATCTTCCGATTCTTACGGCTGTTTTGGAATCATGGGTATTCATTGTATTATTTTTCTTTAAACTACATATATTTACATATATGTATATCCATATATGTGTATGCACGTATGCTGTTTAAGTATAATATATATTACAAATACAAATATTTTAAAAATAAATATTATTTATTATTTATAAAATAATAAAATATTATTTATTATTTATAAAATAAATACATTTAAAATAAAAATATATTTTAAAAATATTTGTATTTGTAATGTATAAAAATATTTGTAATAGATATAACTGTTAATATCTTCAACACATTGAACCACACGAATTAAGAAAGACTCTAAATTGATACTAGAAAAAGATGAAGAGAAGTAATATTTACTACTTTTCCAAAATGCAAACCCAAATAATAAGATAGCATTTTTAATCTATAAAATTAAAAGGTTTTTTTAATGAAATCTCCCGTGGTTGTTGAGGGGATTGTGTAATCATTTCTCTTACTATTCATCAGAAAATAAATTGGCACAAACTTCACAAAAACAATACCTTTCTCTAGCTTATTCATTTATTTCTAGGACAATATGTTTATAAAAATGTTTATAACGGCATTATTTATACCATTAATAAAAGCAAAATATTGAAAACAATTTAAAAGTTCAGCAATATAGATAGGGTGAGATAAATTATGACATAGCAATGTGATGGAATATTGAATAACATATACATGTCATGACTTTGTAGAATAAAGCAGTGGGAAATTCTAATGCTATATTAAATTTCAAAATCAGATACCAAACTATTTTCGTGATGAGATAACAGGTTAAAAAATAACTCCTCAATAATTGTGTGTACATATTTAAAGATACACAGAAAAAATGGTGAAAGGAATTATTATTAATACATTAAAAATATTAATATCTGGGTGATTAGATATTTAATAATTTTATTATAACCCACTAAATATTTTTGCAATTTCTCTCTTACTACGAGAACATGTATTATTTTTATAATCAGAAAAAAATAAAGTTTTAAAGGTTTCTGAGTAATTTTAATGTGTGAAGCACTGAAAAATGTGATGAGGGATACAAATATATCTCAGATGGTCCCGAGAAGTCCACAAGCCATGCTGGAAAACACAGAGCATTCCAGGGTAAACTTATTACATGTCGCAGGAGAGGCATACATATGTGGAAATCTCAGAAAAAGAGAACGCTCTCATCTGCTCACAGAGGCTGCAGAGGGGGTTGTAGAAATGTAAACACAGCCTTTATAAGTGGAAAACATACACTGTAACACATTTTTGGGTTATGTACATGCAGGCCTCTCTGTACACATACATGCATAGATATGGGTTTCTATCCAAACAGGAAATGAAGATTCCTGGGAAAAGTAAATAATTATGCTGAAGAGTTCCCTTTTCATTACCTATAGATCTCATTTCATCCATCTGGATCACTTAATTTTAAATGAATCTTTCAATCACAAGTCTGAATTTATAAAATGGGTAGCCAAAACAAAGCTTTTTTCCCCTTGAAAAAACCTAGTGCTCTACTTCAACAGCAATAGGAGACCACTACTTAAAGTTAAAATGCTATATTCATTATTTTTGCATGCTAACTGTTAAAAATCATCTATTAATTAAATGTGCTAACCAGTTCTTGGTGACTCTAAGAAATTTCACAATGTATATTACAGGGAAAAACAATTCCAAGGTGACAAATACCCTTAGGTTAAAAATAGAATCATCCTCTTGTAACTGATGAAAGCAGAATCAGGCTTGGTTTTATGAATGCAGTGGTATAATAAACAAACAGAAGGCATCTCCAGAATAACCGTTCATTACACAAACAAATGATAATAAACGTATACATCAGTATACTGACTATCTGCTGTATGGTTGGTCCACAGCCAATGTTCATTCAGTGAACATTTATTGATTTACTGTGTTGAACAAATTTGTGGTAGGCTCTGGAGGAAGGGAAACAGTTTGGGGCTGAGTGCTTTAGGTCTAGGACTGGAGAAGGTGGGTTTCTGATGGAAGCCTGACCTGCAAATGCTCCCAGGGCTGGGGTTGGGGAACAAGAAAGAGCAAATCTCAGGCAAAGTCTCAGAGCAGGGAAGATTTAGCCCGGCCCCCAGGGGAGCTCTGAAAGACTACCCCCAGGGGACTTAAACTCCCTGCCCTTCTCCTCTCTTCTTCCAAATCTGTTGGAAGAGGAAGGAGATCCCCAGGGGACCACTGGGGGCAAAAGTGCACTGAACCAGGGTCGAGGTGGAGGTGGGTTCAGCAGTGTCTGTGCCAGGAGGGACATCCCGGAGAGAGGACGCATAGAAACCAGGCAGCCCCCTCCTCAGACTGGTTACAGTCGGGCGGGGAGGGAGCCGGGCATGTGCGACGACCCCTGCTTTACCGGAGACTGAGGTTCTGCCCCTGCTCCCCTCCCCCCTTACTGTGCTGCTCTTCCTCTTGTGCACAAGTTCAAGACCCATAGCAGACCTACAGGAAGGAAGGTAACGTGCCTGTAAGAACTGTATTAACTGTGAAATCCTGGATGACAACATGGATTATGCTACCAGGTGGAGTAGGGGCCGTGTGTCCTGGAGGCTCACACTCCAGGCAGGGAGGGCGCGGAGGATGAACAGTGGGGCAGAATTAGAATGGGTTCTCAAAGGATAAATAACGTGTCCAGAGCACATGGGGAGGGGGACGGGAGACGAGGGGATTCCAGAGGCAGTTCATTATAGAGAGGCACAGAGATTGCTGCAGGCCTGGTCCTCCAGGCGTCCTCTCCGCCCAGGTGACCGGCACTGCGCTCTGCCCTCCCAGCTCCCAGCTCTTTCTCCCACGTGCTGCGCTGGGCTCCATCTCGGGTGTCAGCTCTCATCCTCCACCCTGGAACTCTCTTCTCCTTTCTTTGCTTGTTTTTTGATGGGGAGGGGGGTGTGTGTGTTATTTTGTTTTGTTTGAGACAGTGGCTCACTCTTTCTCTGGGTAGAGAGCCCCGGCGTCGGGGCTCACCGCAACCTCTTGCTCTGGAGTTGGGGGGATCCTCCTGCTCTGGGGTTGGGGGGAATCCTCCTGCCTCGGCCTCCGGAGTGGCTAGGCAGACAGGCGTGCGCCCCAAGCCTGGCTCGTTCTTTCCCGTTGTAGTGGAGATGGGGATCCCTCGTGAGCAGGCTGGTCTCCGACTCCTGAGCCCAGCCATCCACCTGGCTGTGCCACCCACAGGGCTGGCGTTACAGGCGTGAACCCCGGCGACCCCCTTCTGCTGGTGTTAGCGTGGCTCACTCCCTTCTTTCTGTCAGATCTTTTCTCAAAAATCACTCCCTTGACAACATAGCAAATGCCTGAGCAAAATTGAGTCTAACATCCGGCCACCAAGGACTGGATTAGACTTAAAATTGAAAAAAGCAAACGGGGAGGATGGGATCACTCCCATCTCGGGTTACAGTCTACAGTGCACACTCCCTCTGGGGAGCAGCTGAGAATTTAGACCCGTTTACAGGAGAATTAAGAACCTGGGTCTATAGTGGCGCCTGTGGCTCAGTGAGTAGGGCGCCCGCCCCATATGCCGAGGGTGGCGGGTTCAAACCCAGCCCCGGCCAAAATGCAAGAAAAAAATAGCTGGGCGTTGTGGTGGGCGCCTGTAGTCCCAGCTACTCGGGAGGCTGAGGCAAGAGAATCGCCTAAGCCCAAGAGCTGGAGGTTGCTGTGAGCTGTGATGCTACAGCACTCTTACTGAGGGTGACTAAGTGAGACTCTGTCCCCCTCCCCCCCAAACAAGACTAGGGCTGTCCAATGGAAACATAATGTAAGTCATAAATGCAATTAATAGCCACATTTAGTGAGTAAAAGGAAACAGGTGAAATTATTAATATATTTCACTTCATTGTCTACAATACATCCAAAAGGCTCTCATTTTAGCAGGTAATTCATATAAAATAAATTAATGTGCTATCTTAATCCTTTTTCTATTAAAAAAAAAAAAAAAGAATCTGGGTCTTCCACTCCAGCTTTTATTTGACTCTCTATTTACAGTAAAATCTTGTTCTTTAGGACTTCTGCTATAAAATAATGTAAATGCAGTAAATGCACATCTATTAAACTTACATAAAAGCATTTGTGCCCTTAAACATGGAATATTTTGACACCATTCAAATTAAGGAAGCTTACAGTTAGTGTAACCAGGTATATTTTTAAATAAATTTATGTATGTATGTGTTATACATAACACATACACTAATAATTAAGTTTTATGAAGAGTTTATGATCCCAATGACAAGGTATTACAGAAATGTAAAGAATATTGTACATAAAAATTTTCAATTACAGAGTTGTTTAATTATGGTAATAACTGACACTCGGATGTTTGAATGATGAATATTTGAATAGCACCTTACAAAGACCCTTTCTTGTTTACTCCTGTACAGCCCTGGGAGTAGTTACTAACCCCAGGAAGGTGGAGCTTAGAGCGTTCAATGAAAGTGCCAAAGATTATGTAGCTGGTACGCCCCTAAATCAGAATATAAACTCGGCCATCAGATTCCCAATCTGCACTTCCTAGATCATGTTCCATTGTGTCCTCTGTAGAAGTTACTTTTAAATATATATCTTTATCTTCTAGCACCCTTCCTAATGGTTTATAGCCTCAAGCATGGAAGGCAAAGACCACAGCAAGATGTGGGAGACAGCAGCAGTTACCACTGATTATGATCGTTCAGACCCAGTCAACACACTGAATACCTCATTTGATGTCCTTGTCCCTGACCACCTGCCCCCACATTCCTCTTTAGACCATTCACCTCCTTCAGACACAAGCCTGCTCAGCTTTCATCCCTCACTACTCAGATACACCTGATGTCATACCACAACTTCAATGGCCATTGATGTGTCTGTTGACCATTTGTCCAGAATTTACAAGAACTGGGATAGAGGACTCATGACACTTCTTATCATGCACCGTGGCTCTAACTCTGCCAAGTATTTGCATCTTGACTCTAAAGAAAAGATAAACAACTCCCCTTATTTTCCATTTTTGAATATATACAAATTCCAAGATAGGAAAGGGAATAGAGGAGCACACTTAGATAATTATCAGTTATTAAAACCTCCTCTGTGTCAGTATATATTTGTTAGTTCTTTTATTTACCTTATCTCATTTTAATTGTCAAAATAACCCCACCTGCTAAGCTCATTATCTTCATTTTATGGATGCGGACATTGGTAACCAAAGATCTGAATTTAGACCTGTCTGAGACCAATATTAATTACCTCTATTCTAGAATCCACCCTGGACTTTACATGTAGAGCTCAAATGTTATTCATTCATCCCTACCTGTGTTCCTTAGTAAATATTAGGTATCAAAGATAAATGATGCTAGCACCAACATCATAATAATTAAGAAATAATATTAACCCCTGCAGAGTGAAGATTACATCAGAAAATAGGTAGAGTCACCTTAAAGAAGTGGAATGAATACCAGACCTGAAAAACTTGATTAAATATAGGAACATACAAAAATGCATGCAAAGGCGAAGCATCGGCAATGTAAGTCTGGGGAAGAAGATTGCTTTCCGTGTATCTGACTCTAATCCAGGGAAGGGAATGCTGCTTGGCCAAGGGCAAACATCTCCCATCATTCCAGCTCCACTGGCAATAATGTTCCTACTGTAGAGATGAATATGTCAACCAGTCTTGACCTTGTGCCATTAAATATTTGAATTCTGATTTCTTATTCACTTAGTGAACTTTTGATTACAATTTGGCTTGTAAGTAGATGTGTCTACACACAGAGAATGTGATGATCATGCCAGTACAAGTATTTAAACACCCATAACAGGTATAGCTCATGAATTGGTATTCCCATATAGCTATCAGTCTTTTGAGCTTTGTTAATGTGGGTCTTACACTGAAAGGCAAAGTACCTCTCAAGAAGTTGACAAAATCAACTTTCTAAGCCTCCTAGGACAAAGATGAGACCCTTGGCTTAGGGTTGAATTCAGCAAGGTTATCTCTTAATATAGTCATTTAGCAAAGCTCAGGTCTGTTATATTGGGTAATTTTATGTCTTGTTTGTCAGGCTGTGATAGACATTTGGTCAAACAACAGTCAGAGTGCCTTTTCTCAGTGAGTCACCCCCAATCTCTGACTCTTGGGAAAATTTTTCTCTGTTAATTATCTTCAACTGTATTGTTGTGGTCTCTCCAATTACTAATTCTTAGCCCTGAATTCATAGTGGTTTTAATATTAACTTGTGGTTTGGGGGGTCTCACTGTAACTGGCCTTTCAGCTCCTGATTTGAACATGAAATCTAATCACAGCCTTTGGCGTCTATGAGGGGAAAACTGTATTAAATTTGTAATACTCAAGTCATGTTTGCCTTCGGCACTTGCAAGAGGTGTTTACCAGGACTTGTATTCATCTTTTGTTACAGGTATATATTGACTATTACAGTTATTAGTAATTTTTCCCTTTCTTGAAATGCATATACAGCACCTCTGTATGTTCAGTATTTTTACTGAACAGTATAACTTACCTTTAAGAAAAATGTAGCTGACATTTAAATTTTTTCTTAGTCCCTTTGAGGTAAGCTTTAGGAAGGAAGGTACTGCAAAGAAACTCTTCAATAACTCTTACTTAGTTAGAAAACTTATGAAAATTTACTAATTTTTACATTTTTAAGCAGTGGGTGTGCTGGCTAATCTGCTGATTGGAGTAGATAAAAAAAAAAAAAAAAAAGAAAGCAGAAAGAAAAATTTTTAAAAGTCTTCTTCACGTTTTACAGCAGTTCCTAGGTTCAAGCCAGGTGGGCTTTTCTTTGACTTCTGCTATCATCCCAGTTGTTAGTCCCACCTCCTGCTCGTTCACATTTCAATCTACAACAAAATCAAATGGAGATTTGTCTTCTCGGGTATTTACTGCCATGGTTGTAAGAGTTGCCACACTCCTGTGGAATCCAGACCTAATAGAGTCTTGAGCATGACCCATGAGTCAAAACTAGTTTCAAAATAATTTCATTGTCAGTGATACGTTTATTTGAAAGGCAACAGAAAAGAGAAATAGTGGTTCTTGTCTAAGAACCAGGATCTCACACTTCTTTATCCAACTCCCAGCTCCTCATCACAAAAACAAAACACTGTGTAAGTCAACCCGGCCCACTGTGATCTGACAGTCATTTGGCCTTATTTGCTTTCAATGGCTATGAGTAAGTGACCCTGGACTTTTCCCCTCAGTCTCATAAAATGTTTATCTACCAGCAAAAGCAGCTTTAGTTTGAAGTCCGATGATATTTATGAGGAATTGGAGCCTTTGTTAATTTATTCATTCCCTCATCAGACCTTTAGCGATCTTGCCAGGCAATCTGTGAGAGCTGGATAAAAGCTAACCTCATGGTGCTAACAATTTTTCAGATGATAGTGATGGAATTTTGTCTGAGAGATATAAAGGACCAGAGTTAAAATGTGTACCCCCGGCCCCCTATCATCACTGGCAGACATTTTTCATGTGGCTAAAGATAAAATTCAGGATAGGTTTATTGCTAACTATTCCTTAGTAGTTTGAGACTACATTATATTTTTTCTTTGTTTTAGGAAAATATAATCTCCTAGCTGTTCAGTGACATGTGACCTAAACTCTATTATCAGTGGAAAATAGAAACTTTCTAGAAAACTACCACCAAACCCCTCTGCAAAGTGGACATTTATGAGCAATTAATCATGCGTCTATTTTGGCATGTATTTGCTACATGTATTGTAGCAACACATTTGCCATGTATTGCTACACAGAAAGCAAAATATGACTGCATGCATTGCCCATTCAAGAGAGCTTACAATTAAATTCCCATTCTAATATATAGCCTAGGTCATGCTCATATAAGAGGGAACAAAAGATTGATTAAATGCACTCTCAGAAGCCATTTCTGAGCTACCACCAGACATAAGACAGCCCCTACAACCCCACCCGCAGAATTCCCCAGTTGCTTCCCTGAATTTAACTGGGGCTGCTTCTATAGTTCACTTGTGTTTACAGGAAGAGTTAACCTGAATTCACAATTTCCTCTCTGTCTTCCACAGACAGAGCACCAGGGCAAACTTGAGAGCTCTAGAGGTCAAGGTTTACTAATACAATAGGGGCTCATTAGTGCCATATGAAAAATGTTGGCTTGCATGAGAATCTTCACTCAGGCCTAATTCTAGTCTGTATGCTTAACAGCCGGTGAACCCAGACTGCTGGAGCCTCTTTTTTCTCAATACAGAAAAAAGTCAGTTTCTTGCCATGCATGGCCATGCTTGCCATGCATGTTGGTGGTGTTACAAGGGGGACATAGACAGGGTCTTTTACCCAGAAAATTGGAAGAGCGTCACTGGACAAACTCCCTGCTGGAGACATTGCCGTAAGCAATTCTTCTCATCCCTGAAGCGTATAGACAGCCGGGGGTAGACCTGGCTCCTTAGATGATTTCAGCCAAGTTTTAGGAAGATGCATTAATCAGCAGGGTGGGGTAGGAAATTCCATTCCAAATGTGAATAAGGAATTATTCACAACAAATTATTTGAAAAATAAATACAAATAATGTTACCTCTTTAAAAAAAATCTCCAGGGAAGCATTTAATACAAAAATGTCATACTCCAAAGTCCAACAGAGATGTTGTTGAAATTAGTATATGTTAAACAAGCAACAGAGTTTCCAGTGCAATATAGTAAAAGAATAGCATCTTTACCATGCTTCCATTTAAAAGTCAATTTCCATATTAACTTCTACAAGAAGGTTCACCCCTACCCCACCTTATAATGTCTTGGTGTTAAAAGAAGGAATGAAATTACACATACATATGCCATTTCTGATCGTGTAAACATTTCCATTATCTTTGACATGAACTGAATAAATACCAGTGGGGCATGGTTTTCTTTTTTTCACATATGGTACCTGAGAGCCTTATTCTGAGTATAAATGGACGGAATTTCCCTCAGACCTTCCAAAGTCTTTAATTCTGTTCCTAAGAAGATCATATTCTCACGGATATAAAGGAAATTTGTCACCTTTTACATTATTTATTTGAAAATAATTTAACTGTGGAATTTCTGATGAGACTATCACACTATTTTTTGCTTATGACTGTGCCAGGTTATATTAAAGAAAAAAAAAAAAAAAGATAGGATGCAAGTCTTTAATCCTGTGTCGTTACAAAACTCCCTCTGAAACCTTGTAGAGATAACCCTTTTCCAGATTAGTAGGGTATTCTTTCATGATAAGGTGTTAACCAAAAGGTAGAGAATTTTAACTCCATAATATTTATCCCAGGGATACAAATCCTAATGACAAGGAGTCCCAGCAAACCTTAAAGTACAAGTCACCACAATAGTGATTCGAATGAAGCTGGGGCACAGAGTTTTAGCACTGCAGGCTATAAATTGCTGTCACCTGGACAATAGAGCAGCTCTCTGGGGCAGGACTATCATACTGTGCCCTTGGAGATCTCTAGAATGTTAACAAGATCACATTGTCCTCTTTTCAATGAATGTTCCTGTCTTTTGTGTGTGGAGGCTGGAAAATTCCACGACGTTTCGTGAGGGTCACCAGGTATGTGGATGTGGACATGGGTGCACTGACTTTGTGTGGACAACAGAGTGCAGAGATGGGCGGGTGCTGTTGCAACATCCTGAAATTTAGGAGAGCTACCCCTCAAAGAATGAATTTTACTGTATATAAATTTAAAAATAAATGAAATTTCAAAATCAGAACAACTCATTTGACGTTTGAATAAAAAGTGTCATCCCTTTCCCAAGTGCTGCTCCCAAGTCTGTTTGCTGTGACTTTTAGACACTCCCTATGTCTCGGGGTCTGTTTAATGAGCTACTCTTGGGCGACGGCCCCACTTCTTCGTCTCTCTCTCTTCACCTTCTCCCTCCACCATAGCTTGTGCATTGTATTTTCTTCTATAAAGTATCTTCCTCAACCCATTGCCCTTGTATAGATTCTATTCTAATAGATTTTGAGATTTATCTTCTTACCCATTTGGTCTCATTTGTAGTATAGAGATAGGTCCCAAAATCCTCCTTTGGAGGAAAAAAAAAGAAAGGAAAAGAAAACAACAACTATACCACAAACGTTACAGTGACATTTGCTGGAGACAGAAAAATTAAAATTATGCAAACATAGTTTTATGCTTTTTGTTTAACATTTGCATTTGAATTTCACAAGATCAGCAGTGACATTCCAGTCTTCTCTTTGAGTCTCTCTGTCGCCTGATGTAAAACAGTGAAACAAAACTATGAAGCTTTTAAAAACCCTGAACTTTCTCTACTGATAATGGACTTTGAGGACCAAGTGACGTGAAGAATCTACTTCAAGTATAGCATGAGTTAGAAAGGAAGTGGGCTTATTTACAATAGGAAAGGTGGATTTGGGGCTCTCTGGGAATTGGTAATCAAAAGGAAATACTAGGTAAGGATGCATTTTTCCTATACATTCATAAAGTGAATTTCTAAAAAACTCTATCATGGAATATTAAAACTTTGCTTGAATCCTTTTTGACAGTAAGACTGATATGAATGTCTATGGGAAAGAGTGTATGTCTACGTGAGTCAATCAGATTGTTGGTTATCAGAATTTATTTTATTCCAATGCTGATTATGTTGCCGTTACTTGAACACACTTTCAGTTTCACAGTTTTGTAGGTGTGCTCAAAAGTGGAATATTCAAAGTGGAATAACTTTGTATCAAAGAGAATATTAATAAAGCCGGAGTCAACAATGTTGACTTCAAGTTTAGAAGAAAGGAGCAGGAAAGGAAATGTGTAAAGTTCCTTTGAACTTCCTGCACATCTGAGAGTCAGTGAAATATGTTATGTATAAAATGTCCAAATTCTGTATCTTCCCAGAATTCTCCCCCTAGGCCACATTATTTTCTACTGGGGCTCAGTACTTTTGGACAGAGTTTGGCTTTTTGAGATGTGAAGGCCAAGGCTATGTGAATACTGCACATTGAAATCAACCTCTAGCTAGCTTGGAAAATCATTGCCATTGCTGTTTTATTATAAATGTCAGGCTACTCTCCCGCCATGGTTTGGTCCAGGTGTTCCTGAGTTTAGCTATTGCTGTTGTTCTGTGCACTCAAACCAATAGGCTTCAGATGAGGTGACAAATACCAACTGTCTCTCTGGATATATGTGAGTCATATGAACTCTCTAACTAAGGGTCAGTCGTATAGAATCAGGTCCACGCTGGTAACCATATTTCTTCATCCCTCCCCCAATTTAGACACTGCTATTGCCCTGTTACCACATGACTTAAATGCTTTACTCTCCTCTTTGACTCTTTTGATAGACATGGTGATTTCCTAAAAGATAACAATTACAGCAACAATGTCATTAAAATACTTAGGAATGAATGAAGCAAAAACCTTCCGTGGTAAAAGTCGTGAAACTTTCTAAAATGTCAAAATAGAAAACATAAAAGAGAAATATAGGAAAAATAAATGTTGAAGAAGCTGCCAATTCTCCCAAGATTAATCTGTACATTCAACTAATTCTAGTCCAAACTCTAAAAAGATTTTTCATGGAAAGACACAAACTGATCCTAAAACTCATATGAAGGAGCAACAGAACAAAGAATATTTAGAATAATTTTTAAGAAGAACAAATACAGAAGATCTTTTATCCTATCCATCAAGACCTTCCATAAAGCATTAAAGTGGAAAAATCACTGCAAGTATAGATGACTTTCCACTGCTGCAGAAAACACAGCATAGAAACAGATCCACGTGTAAAGGAGATCTTGGTGGATAGCTGAGATGGTATTACAAATCAGCAGGAAAATTATCAATTATTCAATAAACATCACTAGGCAATTAATTGTTCATACAGAAAAAGACAGAAGTTAAACTCTACCCCAAAATTTATCCCAGAAGGATTAAGACTTAAGTATGCTTTGCATTTTTATTACATATACCCTTCTAATAATAAATACTTTTAATGAAAACTAAAAATGTAAAACATTTACTACAACTTCATGGTATTAGAGTAGGAAATGATTTTTTAAATATGACATGAAATTATATCTAATGAAAAATTCACTAACTAGAACTTCATTAAAATTTTGAATTTCTAAAAGAGAATTAATGAAAAAGAAAGTCATTTATAAGAAAAGATATTCGATCAATGTAACTAGAAAAGCATTTGAATGTAGAAGTTCTAAAGAATACCTACAAATCAACAAAAAAATGCAAGTTATCTATAGAAAAAATACAAAGGACATTAACAAGCAATTCACAGAGCAAGAAATCTGGATGAAAATTTTAAAAATTGCAAAAATTAAATTTTAGCAAAATTTAAAGTGACAACATCAAATGCTGGTGTAAGTGTAGGACAATGGGGATTGCTAGTGGGACTGTAAACCCATACAAAATTTTGAAGAAAATTTAGTAATTTGGTGTACACTTTAATGGGAAATTGCCAACCAATTTTATTTATAAATAGCTACCGTATATACTTGAGTATATACAGTATCTTAGAAAATGTCTGCATATTCATATGAGAAAACACGTGAAAAGGCTGGTGAGTGCCATTCAATTTGTGAAAACAAATTTAGAAACAAATGATCTTATAGCAAAAAAAAAAAAAAAAAATAGTGGGTTAGTCCTATAATTTGAGTTCATTCAGTTTAAATGAACAAATTAAATTCATGAATATCAACATATATGATAAATCTAAAAACGTTAACATTAACTGAAAAATGTACAGAATGCTATTTACCATATGACAAAATTTTGAACATTTATAACAAAAATCAATGATTTTGGATTCATAAACTTATTAAAAATACATGGGGTGATATACATCTACCCTCTCAAATAATAGAAAAGCAAAATAAAAAAAGAGATGAGTTTTAGCTTTATCTGTTTCATTTATTTTAAAAAATGAAGTGAAGAAAATATGGCAAAAATTTGGGATCTACTAGTACTTATTTTTTGCTGTAGTCATGTAGATTTATTATCGTCCAAATTATTTTATACATGTGCACATTTCAGTATTTTAAAATTTACATACTAAAAAGAAGAAAACAAGACTTTTATTAACTTAGATATAAGTGACAATGGATGTCTTTCTTACCAGCGTTCATAAATATATTGACTAAACTATGCTCAGAGAAAAACAAATTAAATGAAATTCATTGAAATGAATTTAAATTGGCTTAAAATTAAACTGACAATTAGTGAAATAAATATTCAATTCAAGATGACAGAAAATGAACAATATATTAAAAGGATTTAAATGAATAACTTCTAGTTTTTTAATTAAATTAATATTTAGTATGAATTATGATAATAAAAGAAGAAAAGATGTAGAAAGACAAAGAACAACAGACTTTATCAACAAAACCAGAAGTTTTACTTTATAATTTAAAAGAACAATGTGATAAGCCAATCCCTGAAAAATCTAATCAGGAAAAAAATTTTCAAAAGATAAACCTGAGTTTTAAAATTAAAAAAAAAAAAAAGCAAAAGAAACAGTGGGAGTGAAAAAAGAGATATAATAAAAGCATATGGGGGGTATTTATTTTCCAATATAAAAATAATAAATTGGATCAAGGGAAAGATAATCTCACATTCGAGAGCATGAAAACCTGCGCAATATCCTTAATTCCTTCTATAGCCTCTGCAGAAGGTAGTGTATGACTCCAGGTATCAAAATTCAGCAAAGTTAGCATCATGCACTCACACACAAAAATAGAAGGACAATCTCATTTTATAATACAGGAACTGAATCCTAAATAAAATATAAACAAAATATATTCAGTAATGTATTAAAAAAATATTTCATCCCAGCCATTAAGATTCGTCTCAGGACACAAGAGTGCAGATGACTTTCCTGTTCTGCTCTGCACAGAACATGGGAGTGATCTCAGACTGAACACACTATATTCTTGGTTTCCTTGAGTATTAGTGTCTGGCAAGGGTTGGGCAATGGAAGGTATTGGCAGGAAATTGGAGGGCAGAAGTAGCAGCATTATCTGTGGTTTGTTCTCCAGCCTTCCAACTTCCTATTTGTTGTTGTTGTTGTTGTTGTTGTTGCCTGGGCTAGAGTGGGTAGCTCATAGCAACCTCAAACACCTGCGCTCTAGTGAGTAGCAGGGACTACAGGTGCGTGCCACCACGCCCAGCTAATTTTTTTTTTTTTACTTTTTTGTAGAAGTGCGGTCTCGCTATGTTGCTTAGACTGTCTTGCAGCTGCTGATGGCATCTCCAGCAGTGATGTCCATCCTCAGTGGCCTTAAGTTGTATAAACTCCTCCCCATAACCCTTCTGCTTGTCTTCACAGCCCCCAGGATGGGAGTGGCTCCTGCCCTGAGCTACTTCAGCAGGCCCAGCCGTCTCTTTCTGCTCTCCCTACATAGCTAACTAGTTCCCCATGCCAAATTCCCATTTCTGAACCACTGGGCATAGTATCCACTTTACTGGTCCTACCCTCGCTGACAGGAACAGAAAGGCTCCATCGGGTGACCTCTGTAACATGCATTGCGTTTGCCAGCTGAAGACAGAAGTAAGTCCTGACAGTCTTAGAGGCTGAAAAAAGCATTTGGAAAAAATCTAACACTCGCTGATAAAGTCTAAGGAAAGGTAAAGAAAGCTAACTCTATAAAAATTTGAAGGTGACATCACTGCCTTGGCTAGTGGTATAAATTCACTCTCAGCAGCAATGAATGGGGAGGCTGATTCCTCAAAGTCTCAGCAGTAGACTGGATTATCAAATTTAGCTATTTAGAAATTATCTAATCAAAACAAACAAAAACACAAACAAACCAAAAAATCCCCAAAAATAAAACACAAAAACCTTGAGTGTAGTTTGATTTGTATGTCTTTATATTTCTTTACTAGATAAAATATCTTGCCATGTGTTAAGGCTTTTTGGTAAACTGCTCCTGTATATTTTCCTTTTTTCTATTAATTTGTGAGGGTTTTTATATATGTTCTTTATAATTTAGTGCTGTTGGTGATTATCTTTTGGCTTTACTTCCTTTTTTAAGCATGCACAACATCTTTATTTTTATGAAAGCTTATCAATTTTTTTATAGCTTTTGAATTACCAGTGATGATTAGAAAGACTCTCATTCTATTTTCTAGGAATTATTCTGTTTTCTTTTAGAACTTTTATGGTTTTAATTTTCATATTTAATTAATTCATTTAAAATTTATCCTAGCAAAAAATATGAAGTATTGATTCAATGTCATTTTTTTTTCCAGATGATCACTCAGTGGTCACATTATCACTTCATCTTAATTTCTACATTTTCTAGGTATTTGATGTCCATTTTTAGACTTTCTATTCTTCTTTCTTTTCTACATTACTTATTTTCTAAAACATCATAATAGTTTTTATGATTTTGTACTTCTCTTAAGTCTAGAATCAAATGTTAATATAAATAAATATAAAGCTAGATGATATTTTCCTCTTGTAACCTCACTGTACTGAGATTCTTTCTTTAATGACCAGTCAATTTATTAGACTGTATTTCGGTGTTGATCATTCTGGGCATGGGCTGTGTGTCTTTTAAATACACTTGTAAATATTCTTTTATTTTTGAAAATGTATTTGAATTGTATTTTTAAATATTTGTTCTTCATTGTTCTTGCTTTTCTTTTTCAGATTCCAATTATGTATATATTGTACCTCCTTTGTCTTAGACTATATTTGGAATTTTTCTCTCTAATCTTTTAAAATAAAGTTAATAATTTTACATTTTATTTTCATTTGCCAGGGTCATATTTCAATTCCTCCTACTTCTTCATCATCTTTTGAGTTTTAGTATTTCTGCTTTGTGGTGTGTTTCCAGTCCATTTATTAAAGTCTTTTTTTTCTTTTTTTTTAAGTGGAAAAATCTCAGTATGTAAATCTGGTTTGTGGTAATATTTTCCAGTAACTGCTCCTTGGGGATAAGTTGTGCTGTCCTATCTGCCCTACTTCCCTAGGGTATCCTTGAATCAATTCCGTGACAACTTGTTTTTACAAATATTGGCCAAGATTTATGCTAACTTTTTCTTAGCTCTGCCATCTCATCACACTCTGAACTTTCTCCCTCACAGTATCCTCTGCTTTACCTTCTCATGGTTGTGAAGCCTTTGTTGTATGAAAGTGACATGGGCTTATTATTTTTGAGTAATGCCCTCTCCTACTTATAAGAAATATATGTTTTCTGATTTTTTTTTTTTAGCTCTGCCACCATCCTATCATCTCATAGCTCACTTTTACCAACATAGTTCTAAAAGGACTTTACTTCTATGATTTCTGCACTGATTTTGGTTATTTTTTGTAATCTTTTACATTTTAATACAAAATAATATACCATAACAGAATATCCATCTCCTGGTTTTGATGAAAGTGTAATTTGGAGTGTAATACCATCATCATTATTATTACTTATCTTTTGCTTTTATTTAATATCCATGACAGAAAAAGAAAAATTGGTGCGTCAAGCTGCCATGCCTATGCAGATTCATCAGGACTCAGGAGGCAGATGACATCATTTGAATCCAAGTTCAGCCATTTATTAGCTGTATAATCTTCAGCAAGTTGCTAATTATCCCTCTGCCCTAGTGCCTTCCTTCATAAAATGATGGTAATAAATAATACTGTATACCTCAGTGAGGTTTGGGATAGATTACCAATTGTAAATAACATAATCCAGGATAGCTAGTATGGCAGAAACAATTGATTAGTCACAGCTGTCATTCTCCTGTACCAGTGATACACAGTCCCATGTTTGCCAGGGCTTGACAGAGGCCAGAGGACACTTCCCCACCCCATGACTTTGGGTGAATAAAAAGATTCTGACCTGATAGAGCAGAGACCTGACATGTCTGTATGAATTCATGTTTTCTCTGTTGGGCTCCTGTCATTTCCATGAGAATAAACCAGGTAGTGGACCCACATTGTGCCTGGGCTTCCAGGTGACAATACCCAAAGGAAATGTATAAGGTGACACTGCTCCAGAAGTCTGAAGCAGGGTCTCCCAGCCAACTGAAAGAGAGAAGGCATGAATTTCTATTATTTTATGTCCTTAGCCCCAAAGATTACATATGATATATCTTGAGACAGGTAATTAAGCATACCTCTTCCATTGTTAAATGTTCTGTATTTTAAGATAAAACTAGGAGATCTATAATCCATTAAAAGACTGTTCATGCTTCAAAAGTCAGATTGATAATGAATTTGGAGTAATTTGGAAACTGTTGTCAATTAGTTCTGATTTACATTTTGAGACAAAATTAATCCACTTTCATAATTTTGGAGACTAAAAAATGAATCATAAAGATAAATCAAAGGAAATCCTCTAAGACAAAATTTAGAAGGTGAGGATGAAATTACCCAAAAACTATCTCTGAGTTTTTCATTCCACAAAAAAATGCAGGGGAGGGGAGGAAGATTAAGATTTATAAAGGAATTGATAATATGAAGCAATGAATAACTTACTCAGAACTGACAGCTAACCACTGCCTGGATTGTCAACTGTTTCCTTTCTCAACTTCTAGAATTGAGAAAACAATGCAAAGAAAACATTTATACCTTACATTGATTCATTGGAACTAGTGAATAAAAATGTAATATGAAAGTATACAATTTACTCGATAAATTGCCCTTTTATGGATTGCATTGTTTAGAAAACAGCAACTTTTTCTTAAGATAACCATAAAATAGATTTCAAATCTTAAATTTTAGAATTTGTGAATCTAAAGTTTTACAACTGAAGCAACCCTGGCCTCTCCAGTGTATGGAACTATATCCAATGTCTTGTATGTATAGAAGGGAGGTGAAGTCCTATATGTGCATGGTGCAGGAAAGCCCATTGATAACCACATGGGCATTGCTAATTATCAATATTATCAGCTTGGAATAAAAAGAACAACAATTTTAAAAGGATAACAAATGACCTGTCATTTGTAGCAACATGGATGGAGCTAGAGGTCATTATGTTAAGTGAAATAAGCCAGGCACAGAAAGACAGCTATTACATGTTCTCACTCATCTGTGGAAGCTTCTCAAAAAAGTGGATTTATGTAGGTAGAAAGTAGAATGATGTTTAACAGTGGCTTGGAAGGGAAGAGAGCAAGGATGAAGAAAAGTTGATTAAGGGGTACAAAAATATGGTTAGATAAATATAGCAATAGGGAAACTATAGCTAACAATAATTTATTGTGTATTTCAAAATAGCTAGAAGAAAAGAATGGTAATGGTCCCAAAAAAAAGAAAAAATAAATGTTTGAGGAGATGGATATTGCAATTAACCCTGATTTGATCATTATACGTTATATATGTGTATCACACATTACATATACCCCCCCAAATGGGTACAACTATGATACAGCAACAACAACAAAAAAAAAGGCAATTTGTATGACAAAGAACCAAAATAGAAAAGCATGGTGAAATTTTAGAAAGAATATGAATGTAAATTTAGAACACTTATGCTGTATCTTGTTTTAAAAGAACAAAGTTATCAGCCCTAATTTGTAGTCTCTGTAAAGTAAAGCTTCCTCCAGCAATTTAATTTAATTTCGGGTAGCAAAAAGCTCAGACATGCTGGCTGAATTAAGACCAAATTCTGCTTGAAATCTACTTTATGGTTTCCTTAAGACAAAGTTGGCGTTTTCTAAACAATGCAATCTATAAAATTTGGCAATCTATTGAATAAATTGTATACTTTCATATTATTTTTATTCACTAGTTCCAAATCACACAGCAACACAAAACTTCATTGGCATCAGATGAAAGTTTCACATTTGGAACAATGGCAGATTCAAGACAATGCCGGGTGTCAAATGCGCTTCCTCTGAAAACAGCACACAGCCGCCCCCCCTCCTTGTCAGTACAGGGCTCCACTAAAGGTTATGTTTGCCGCTGCTCCCTGCTGTCCTTAACCACTGACATTTTAAAAAGTCTAACTGCACTGTGCCAGGGGACTCCTTTGTAAAGGGGGCTCTGTAAGTGTAAATGGTTGTTGCTACAACCTCTATTTGACTTCTTGCTATCACCTCCTGGTCCGAGTGGAACAAGTTTTGCTGCTTTTGCAGAGTCCTTAGCAGTCTTCACATTTCCTTGGGGAGTCCATATTCCATCTGGCAAAACCATCATTGCAATTTGTCAAAGCAAGAAGAATTGTGCCTTAAAAGCATGTGTTCCGGAAAAAAAAAAAAAAAAAAAAAATTATTCTGGCTTTTCTAGCATAAGCACATTCGGGAGCTCCAGTAAATGAATGATCAGCCTGATGCAGATAACGGTTTGAGGTAAATAGGAGCTTATGCTGTAATAGTGGAGGAGGTCCCATCATGAGGTGTTTGCTATGCAAGAGGCATGCTCTAGGAAGTCCCATTAGTGCAGAGGCTCGAGCTATCTCAACTCGGGATGGAAATCTGCACTGTTAAAGCAAGGGTCAAGGAACCTCATCTGCATCATTAATTTCAACCTTGTCTTTGTAATAACCACCTCAAAGGGACAACCAAAAAAGGCAACTGATATGCTGAGTAAACACAGCCCCACATTTCCACACGGTTGGTGGACTCCCGCAAGTGGACTTCTTTCCAAGGAGATAGGCTGTGGACCCCGAGTCAGAGTCGAAAATACAATGAATACCCGAGGAACACCTGAGGATGTTCCAGCTACAGCCCTGTACCATGAACATCACTGTACTGTTAGCTTCGATGAAGGACAAGCCCAGGTGTTAGTCCTAGCTCTGCCACTTATAGAAACCCTGAGGCTTGGCCAAGCTACGTGTCCTTGCCAAGTCTACATCCCTTTATCTGAAAAATACCCCCTGCCTCGTAGGACTATAAGACACATCAGCGCGTAGCAATTCAGATGCTTGCAATACATGTTAGATTCTTTGAAAGAATTGGACATCATTTATAATGAAAAGCAAATATATACTAAAAATAAAAGAAAAAATCTTATCTAGAAACAATGATACCAGAAATATAGTTAAAAGACAGGTTTGCTAGCCAAGGGCAAAGCAAAGTAGGATAAGTAATTCAGTGATCTCCTGGGATAGGACAATGCCCTTGTCTCAGCCTTGGCACCGCCCAGCCAGCATTTCCTGGCTGTTCCTACTCCCATCCCTGCAGCTGCTGCAGCCTCACAGCACCCTGCCATCAATACTTCTCCAGATACCAAAGATAAATTAATCACCCAGGATCAGGTGGTAACACCAAGATGTTCTTTTGTTTTTTCAGAAAGTTTGAAGGAAAAAAATATACTTCTGAGTACATAGAAAACAAAAAGAAGTTAATCCTGTCATTTGCACGTACAGGCTATAAAAGCAAAACGGGAATTCTTTCAGGAAAATTCTGATATAATTTTTGTAGTAGGGCTGACATTCTTAAGCACATGGAATGCTCAGGCTGTCTGTGCAAGCTTCGGAGTCTGTAGCCTTCTGGTCACTCGATAAAAACCTATGACTGCTGAGTTTAAGATTATATAACTCTCTACCAAGACTACAAAGACCTATACTATGTTTGTATGGAGAAATCGTCTCTCTGCATGAGCTAAATAGGTTGAAAGAATTTATAGATGCCCGATGGATTGTAGAAGTAAAATACTGAAAAAATTCTGCTTAGCAAATTTTCCTGTATTTCACATGCCTCTGTATTGCATATATGCCTATTCCCAGTGAACAGAATCTTCTGTCATTAGTATTCATGTATATAATTCCATACAAAGACAATAGACTAAATTACATGGTAATGAAGGATGACAGATCAGAGGTTTATTTCATAAGACACTTATGTTAGACCATGTACAGGAAGCATAGCATAGATCACAGCAAATGATTAAGTTCTAAGTCTGGAAATAATGTATTTCTTATCTCTCTTTCTGCCTGTAGTCTATTGGAGCTGCCATAACAAAATATCATAGACTGGGGAGCTTAAACAGAAATTTGTTTTCTCACTCTTCTGGAGGCTGAAAAGTGTGAGTCAAAGGTGTCCATTTCCTGGTGAGGGCTCTCTACCTGACTTGCACACAGCTGCCTTCTTGACATGTTCTCACATGGCAGGAAGAAAAAGCTCTCTGGTGTCTTTTCTTGTAAGTAAACTGATCTTACAGGATTAGGGCCCCATCCTTGTAACCTCCTTTAAGCTTAATTCCCTCCTTGGCCCTACCTCCAAATGCAGTCACATTGGGGGTTAGGGTTTCATTGAGGGGTGGAGCACATAGTGCATAGCTGTCCGCTATCCCCAAATAAATAATCTCCTCATTGTCCCTGATTGCCTTTTCTGGTATGTAAGCAAACAAGCTGAATTAGAAGTTGGCCCAGGTGTTCAGTGAGAGGTATGAAGAGAACATCAGAGGGTCCAGAATGAGGAATCTCTCCCTTAAAGGTAAAATGCCAGCAGTCAACATTAGATGTTCCCCATATAGAATTCCTGGCCTAAGATGTCCATCATGCATGTGGAAATCCAGGAAATAAATGTTTTCAGTCAATCTAAAATGTAAAATGGAAGTCCAAGGCTCCTGAAAGAGGCGTGAGGGCAGAGAGTGGTGCAACAGTGCAATGCTGATAGACAAAACAAGAGTGATGTCTGTAAATGGAGTCCCACCATTCTAAGGCGGGACAATTCCCTCAGCAGCTAGGATTGTACACATTTCTCTAAGTGAGGGCAACATACAAGCACCAGATGAAAGCAGGCCGACCAACTGCTTCCATTGTTAAAGTAAACTCCAGTAAGGCAATTCTAAGGAATCATCCTTAAAACATCTTAAGTAAACAAGAAGATAATTTCACATTTAAAGCACAGGAACCTCCTGACTCTTCTATTTGTATATCTGTGAGTAAAATACATGGTCCTTATGTAGCTGGTGCAAAATAAGTCCTGAATGGCATTAAATGCAAATATAGGTTTTACATGCCAACAACTGACAGTAATAACAAAGCACATTTCTTTTGGCAAAATAAAAATTTCCACGGTATCAACTACATTTTGATAACATTTAACATTCACCAAATTAGAAGAATCCAAGGAGAGGGACTGACTTCTAAGAAAAATAATTTTTTTTAATTACATATTTCCCATCCTTTCAATTTCCCCCTTGCTATCTTAATGGTTCAATAAATGCATATTTATAAAAATAATTAAATTCCCTTCAAAATTTCTATATAATATATTTCTTCCTAATTTGTTTTGTCTCCTCATGTTCTCTGTCGTCATTTTAAGCATTGCTCTCTTTTATACAAATATCAGTGGAGGACTTTTATACTAGACTCTGCCTAAAATTTGTCAGTGGCATCTATAAGAGTTAAAACTGCCACCTTTGGTGATTAATCAAATTTGCTCTAAATGGGATTAATTCAGGTATAAGTATGAAAAAGATTGTCAGGGTGCTTGTCCCTTCTTCATCTGTCCCTGGGCCTTCCCCCACCCCCTTGCTGAATTGAAAATGAAGCTGAGCTATAATCTCTCTTGGCAGATACTGGATCCTTCCTTTGATAAACATCTAAAATGCTAATGAATGTGGGCTGCAGTTCTGAAAGAGCAAGCACACAATTTGACAAGAATCTGGAGGGTAAAAAAAGAAGAACTTTCTGACTTAAAAGAACTCTTTTTGTTCACATCGTGCATTGTTTCCTGGAGGGAAAAAAAAAATTGCTCCACAGAAAAACAGAAAAAATTCTGCTACATCAAAATGCGGAAGCATGAAAACTGATGAGCTTTCAGATTGTCCTCTTTTGCATGCAAATCATATCAGAAGTTCTCATTAGCATAAATGCATGAGCAACTCTAAATGCTTTTAATTTCCAATCTCAGCCAGCAGAGGAGTAATTTGTCACTGTCAGGGTGAAAATCTAAAAAGAAAAAAAGAGAGAGAGAGAAGGACTCCATGCTAAATTGGAATCATATAAATTTTTGATTTGCTAATTGACTGATGCTGCAGTTCAATCAGCTGCCTTGAAGGTGTAAATAATTCAATGTACAGTCAGAAATAAAAGCATAATGTGCCTCTACGGAAGGCATTTTAGTATTCAGTGCAACAGGACACACCTGACCATGTCTTTTTTACAGATATCCTCTTTAGTCAAATTATAAGTCTTCTGCAAGCAGCTATACTCATATAAACCAATAAAAACAACTCTTGTATACCCCAGGCTTTGCAAGTTAGAGACATTAGAACTGAGGAAGCAGACCTCAGCAATCTTTAACTGTGAGCATCCCAGCAGGGTACAACTGAAGCTTCATGAACCATGTTCTCATGGTAGCTCACTAATGCAATCATAAAAAGAAAAGAGAAAGTACTGAAATAAAAATCTTATTCCTACTCCTGCTAACTTTCAATCTTTCCTTTAATCAACTGCCCTAAATGCCATATGTAAAATGTATTTGTTGCCAAAATATCTCATTAGGACAGGCATGATATGGATATTTTAAAAGCTACTCCCTGAGGTTTATTTTTATCATGTAGTTCTATAATATTAATCTCTTTACCCGGAAACATTTCAATTTGCATCGTCCAAAAGTTAGTTTATAAATATTTTAAGAAATACTGCTTAATTCAAAGTCACATAGAATAAACATGACTAAAGTTCCAACTTATTGGAACTGTATTTTATTTACTAATTGGTGTTTTATTTAGTAATATTCTTAAACAGAAAAATCATGCTGACATGCTAAACCATGCTCAAGCACTTTCATTGTGAAAAGTGAACCTGAGGCTAAAATGAAAATGCCAATGCCCTGCAAAAAGTTGCAAACAGAAATTAACTTTAGACTAATTGGGAAATTATACAGGGTATTTGTGCCAAAATTCAAGAAAATTTATTCCAACTATTTTTCAGTTGTGGGATATAAATGCTAGCCCCAATTAATGCATGCACTTAAAGAGCTATAACAAATATCATAAGCTATTGGAAAATTGACCTGTGCATACTGACAAATGTGCTGAGAAAGAAAAGGAAAACAAAGCTAAGTTCTATAAACTTAATTCACCAATTAATGTATTAAAGGAAAAACTTTAGAGAAAATTTAGCAGAGTTTCTTTGAGCAAAGAACAATTCATGAATCAGGCAGCTCTCAGAGCCAAGAGAGGTTTCAAGAGCTCCACCCAGTAAAGTGGGCAGGAAGTATTTATAGACAGAAAAAGGAAGTGATGGCCTGATTGGCAGCAGCCCAGCTTCAGCATCTGCCTTAGCTGGTCCAGGTGTCACAGCCATTTCCTTTTGTGGACATGGTCTAATCATTTGGCAGCTTGTGATTAAATCTGAGACTCTGTGATTTGTTGCAGTTTGGTTACATACTAAGGTGGCAGCTTGCTATATGTGTAGGCAGCTTTTGACCACATTTAATTTAACAAATATATAAAATTAAAAACATATTGAGGGAGAGTTTACCTCCCCCAATCCTAGTTATTGCCAGACCTCATGGTAGGTTCTGATTTTAATCCTGTCTCCCAAAGCTTGCTCTTCAACACTTCCTAACAATCATTCTAGGGAGAGCAGCTCCATATCATACAAGGCAAATAAATATACTAAGTTCCATGGAGTGTGAGTCATGGGCTATCCTAGTCATACTACCCCGTCCTGTGCCTTGTCATCACCTCTGGGAAAGGTTAGCACAGCAGAACAAAAAGAACAAAAGCATGAGGCTCTTACCTTTTAATTTTAGGGTCAAAAGAACCTGAACTTCTGAGCAACATAGAATTTATGTTAGAAACAATCACCTTGAATGATCAATTAAAGCTGATTTTTTTTCTGCCCTAAACCAGATGAAATAACCAGACTCTTAGAAAGGATGAGCTAAACAGAGGAAAAGCCAAGTGGGTGACTGAATATACAAACAATGGCTGGACCATACATAAAGTCAGAACTTGGGCCCATATACCCTACAGCAACCTGCCCAAGAAAGCAAGCCCTTTTTCTGCAATAAAAACCCCAAGGAGCCACATCACTATCTTTAGTAACAACCCAAGGAAGTGAAACAATAACTTCTATAACAATTGGCAAAAAAAAAAAAAGCCAGGACTTGATTAATAACTGACAACTTTCCTAATGTTTGCCCCTGTTTCCAACTTAGAACCAACCAGAGGCAGCCAAATATACCCTCCTAACCACTCACACAGGAGGCCCACTCCTACCTAGTCCTTCCCTCGCTTCCCTGGGCCCACAGCTGCCATCTGGGCACACCCAGAGCCATCCCGTTTTGCCCACCACTGTGAAACTCTCTGCCAAAACATAAGTGATGATGTGGCCAACTCCCTTGCTATTTACTGCAAGTTCTCAAAAAAAGAGCCTTTGCCTTTCTAATTTGGTTCATTCTCATTTATTTCCAGAAAAAGTAATCAAGGTGCCCAAGAGGGGTGCAATTGTGTCTCTAAGTCACCTTGTGGCCTCCAAGAGCAGGGAGACTTTCAGGCCCTTGGGTGACCTTGGACTAAAACTCAAATTTCCCAGCCTGCAGTTTCTGGTCCACAAGAGCAACCCCTCCCCTCTCCAAGAACCCTTTTTAAATCCATTATTCTCCAAGTTAGCTGAATTGAAGCTGCTCTCCTTTTGCTAAAGATCTAGGAAAACTCTACCCTCCCTCCCCAAGGCAGAACATTGCGGTGTCTCCTCTTGCTGCAGGACGCAAATTAAAGCTCACTCTTCACCATGCCCTGACTAACTTACTTCCACACAGGTCAAAGCACTTCACATATTTTATTTTACACAATTGTCCAAGTGCTTCACATGTTTTACTTTATGTAATTGTCCAAATGCTTCACATGTTTTACTGTTAATTTTCCTAACAACTCTGCAAGGTGAGTGCTGTTATTATCTCAACATTGTAAAGGGGGAAATTCTGGCATGAAAAAATACATTGGAGATAATTCCAGGACACACTGTATGCAGAGAACTATGATGAATATGTAAATAGAAGGCGGGGTTTCTTAATCCAGTCACTGTTGAGTTTGAGTGGATAATTTTTATTGGGCAAGAACTACAAAGAAGCAGAGTTAAGGTTTCTTTTTTTTTTTTTTACGTGTTTCAATTTTTATTTTGGTTTCACTTTTTAAAACAAATATTATTTTGTAATTTGAAAAACATCGAGGAAGGAGAATTTCATGAAAAAAGAAAGATCACCTTTGTTTTCAAGCCGCCCCACATACTGCTTTATATTGGACTCACGATTAATTAAACTTTACGAGGCTTCTCTTACATAAATCATTTTGTCTCCTCTGACTTTTACTCATAAAAATGATTTTTCAAACAAAATTCGGAGTCTTCTATTTAAACTGTGGTAAACTTCACAGCCTTTGTTTTGGCCTTTCACTCTATAAACTGCGATTGTTGTCTTTAATTTTGACTCTTTCCTCCAACCTACAAGCTCTCCGTCCAGTTATTTATCATCTGCAATTCAGGTCACTGCATTTCAATGCCAAAATAGTGCTGCTGAGGACAGAACTAAGGAGCCCCATTACCTCACTAGAGACCTCCTGCCGCGAAGGGGTAACACTTTCATAAACATTATTCTAAATTGTTCCACCAGCCAATTGTCACTGTATCTAGCCATGTCATCTCCAAGGTGCCAGCTCCACTGTGACTAGTAGCCTCTGGGGTTGGGCCTGCTGAGCATGGCTGTCATAGGAGGTGGCCCTGACCCCCAGCTCCCAATTCTCCAAGTACATCCCACCAGAATGTACAAGTGCAGTAAGGCTGTTCCATCCCATAAGGGCCATTTCTGAACCTGAAGATAATTCAGCCGTAATTAGGACCTCCTTCTCCTTCTTTACCACCACCCACAGTGTTAAATAGGTCTCTCTTTTGTTAGCTGTCTGCTACAAAGAGCATTGCATTGGATCTATATAGGTGAACAAAACAATTAAAATTTGGACAAACAGAAGCAGTTCCTCATGACCTCAGTTTTGAAAAGTAAGACTTTTTACCATTCTCAGTCTTCTGGAACCTCCTCCATTCACCATCATTTCTCAAAACTTGCCAACAGTGGGTGTGTGGTCAGTAGGCAGTTTCCCTCAGTTGCCCATAATGGAATTTTTGGAGCATGCTTTTTCTTCTACCTGTAACATCTTTCCCCATTTCTACCCTTCACTTTCCACCTTGTTAAATCCTACCCAGTTTTCAGGACTCTGAGAGCTCTGCAACCTCATGTGCACCCTTATCCTTTCACTAGGCTTGTTCCTCACTGAATCTAACACATGGCCCTGATGCTCAGCATTTGAAGGACCCCAGAGAATTTCATTTGCTCACATCCTTTCCTGAATCCACTTGAGGATGAACTTTCTTGAACATAGGAATTGAGAATGGACATTTCTCCCTTGTCTAGGCCAGCGCATGGCACATTGTGGACACTGGGTGGATGCATCACAGGAACAAAGAGATGACACCAAATTTTTAATATATCTAAAACAAGTGTTTCATGACTCCATTGCTCTCTTGGGCTTCAATTTCTTTTAAAATATTGTTCTATGGGTGGCGCCTGTGGCTCAATGAGTAGGGCACCAGCCCCATATACCGAGGGTGGCAGGTTTGAACCCGGCCCCAGCCAAACTGCAACAAAAAATAGCCAGGCACTGTGGTGGGCACCTGTAGTCCCAGCACTCGGGAGGCTGAGGCAAGAGAATCACCTAAGCCCAGGATTTGGAGGTTGCTGTGAGCTGTGTGACACCACAACACTCTACCGAGGACAATAAAATAAGACTGTCTCTACAAAAAAAAAATAAAAATAAAAATAAAAAATAAATAAAATATTTGTTCTAGATTCTAGAATGTCTTTCCTTGAAGGAGTGAGCATAGCAGACCGAAGCTGCAAAGGTGTCCTCTGCCAATGGGTAGTGTCCCACCATGCGTGTGAGCCGAGGGCCTGTGTCTGTTGCTTTCTTGCTTCAAACCCAACTTTAAGGAATCTCTTTGTTGTGGCTAGCATTTGATGCACGCCTCGGCTCACTCTCGGCACCCCCCTTCAGAAACCATTGTTACTGATTTGCACATTTATCATCACCTGTATTCCTCTTCTTTCGTGGTTTGACCCCGTCTTTTTGCACCATGAGCTCCTCAGACGGTCTCTAAGCAGTCACAGGGTCTCATGAGGTTTTGCAGACAATTCCCCTTTCCTTTTCAATAGGATCTGCTGCAATTCCATGGTCAGAATTCTGCTTATAGAAAACTAGAGCTTGAGTTTCTTTTACATGGTCTTTGGCCATAGAATAATACCTGCATTTTCAATAACTATTTAAAATTATGTTCATGAGATCTGGGACCAATGTTGTTGTTCTTGGTGAATAAGTTCTTTTCTCCAGAAGTTCATATCATTTCTAATTAGTTAACCAGTTTATTTCCTCTTTTTTTCAGTTTAGGACTTATTTGTAGTCAAGAAGTCTTAGGCTATAATCCCACTTTGGCTGTTTACAAGGCATTTTACCTGAGTCATTTCTCACTGTCTAAGTGCCTCAGTTGCTCCATCTGTAAAGCAGAGATAACACCTGTACCTATTCAAACGTCAGCTTCCCTCTCATGACTAGCTTCTCTTACATAACAGCTGCTTATCAGAGGGGTTCTCGACTGGGACTATTTTGTTCCCCAGGGGGCACTGGGCAATGTCTGAACACATTTTGATTTTCATCCTTGGGTGGGGCTACTACTGACTTCTAGTTGGTAGAGGCTAGAGTTACTCCTAAACATCCCACAGCAAAGAATTATCCAGCCCTAAAAATCAACAGTGCCAAGGTTGAGACCCGGCCCTCTGGAGATGTAAACCTTACAAAGACAAGAGCTGTGTCGATCATAACCACTGTTGTGCACCTGGCACCTAGTCCTGCAGTAAACATTTGTGTTGTGAATAAATACATGTTAGCGCTGAATAAACACCTATGGTCTTTCTGAGTTCAAATCTCAGAAGAGTTGCAAATGGTTAAGAAACATCAGAGACTGAAGCTCACACATTCACCAAGCACCATTTAGTGCCCTGGATGTAGACAGGTCTGCCCAAAATAACAGCAGAGAAGCATCCACATACCTGCAAACGTTCATACCGAGTGGGGTGCTGGTGAAAGCTTACTAATCAGATCTTAAGCTGGAACTGGGGAAGTGTAGTGTCTGCCAAGTTGTATAGTGTAAATACTCCCACTGTGGCTATTTGCAAGCTTCCAATATGATGTTACTGAGTTGGGAATTCAGAAAAGTTGCCCATGATCCGCTCACGTGAGCAGCTTAGAGCCAGTGCCAATATGCCCCTGTGTTTCCCCAGAGCTTTCCTGCAGTCCTCTGTTAAGTCTGTACCCTCACCTTTACCATCAGACGTCTGCACACACCCCCCCCCCCCGGGTTATAAGTCTAATATTAAAGGAACTGAGAGAACCGGACCTGGCGTACAGGTCCTGTGGGCATGAGGATCCCGTAAGGTTTGTCCAGCCTGAGTTAGAAGAAAACCGTGCATTTGCTTTGAGTTCTTCGACACCTGATAGCAAATTCCAAAAAAGGTTTTCAACAAACAAGAGCATCTTTTAATCATTACTTAAAGCTGCATTAACCAATAACAGTGGATCATCAAGAGTACCGCAAATAACAAACAAGTGCCCTAAAAGAACTGACGTGGTGCATAAAACTCCTTGGTTTATTTTTGTTGGTGACTAGTGCGATGAGAGAATGAGACGTGATTTTATTTTTTCGGAAATGCACGGGAAATGTGGAGTCTGTGCCTTGATTAATCATACAGATAGACACCTTCTTGCCCTCTACAGATATAACACCTAATCAAATAAAACTGTGATTATATGCTATCACATCATAAGAAATAGGTTAAGTAATTTTTATTATAACAAAGGTTAATATTGAGGACTATTTTACTTGAGTATCCCTATAAACCTCTAAAAGCCTTTAAATATTGGAGCAAAACAGAACACTGGGGACTATCACATTCATTTATCTCCTTGATTTTATAAGGTTGATTCTTATTCTATTTGCCCTTCCTGGTAAAAAGAATTTAATCAAGGAAACATGGATGTGGTGACTTTGTACCATGTAAACCTAGCAGAATGTCCAGAATACCCTTCTCTTTATTTTTTGGAGCAAGGAATGACCACAAGGGAAATGTTTGTGAGACCTGGAAGGCAGGAGATGAATGGTAGCTGCTATGTTCTGAAGGTCAATGGAAGGCCCTGGCACCACTGCCTTTGACACACATTTTCACCGATGTTGCAGTGGCCTCTAAGCACCTGCTGGATGACTTCCTTTAGCTTCCTTAGCCTTGGAAAAGGTCCATATTCTGCTCTTTCACAAAGAGCACCATTTCCTCTGTTGGTCACCTTTGCTATTGAGGTTGGAAGCCGTGAGAAACAGAAACAGGTTTCAGTTTGTTCTCGTGGGTTCTAGAGTGTTCTTGAAGGTTCTGGCTTGCTCTAGCTCACTTCCATGTCTGTCTAGCTTTTCTTCCTGACTACCATCCCTGCTAGCCTATAGAAAGCTCAGGCCCCCACCACACAAGGAACCCACACTCTTCCCTAGACTGAGGCACACTTCCCTATTCTATGCCTTTCTTGCTGGTTCTGCTTCCCTGACAGGCTCTGACATGACACATTTATCAGCTATTACTTTATAGAGGTGATTATCCCCTAATATATAGCAATACATACCTGTTGGTGTCCCAGCCAGCCTTCACCCTATCCCGGGGCTAACCTGCACTCAAGTCTAACATATAGTGTGGCTCCATGAATCCCTTTACCAGAATGATTTCTCTGACCATAGGAATGTGCTTGGCTCTTCCTGCTGGGGACGGCAGAAGCATTAGTAAGTTAACACCACAGAGATGGTCCTTAGATGACTAGAGATGGGAATTGGTGAATAGACACTTTAGCTTCTTCACCTCACTTGAGTACAGTTCTGAAGCGTGTTCCAGTTCATACGAGGGTCCCCACTGGGCTTAAGACCTAATTGCCCACGGCTCATTAAAGCACATTTTATTGTCTCTCCTTCTAACCCTGCCTCTCTGCTCCACCACCACATAGCTCACTTCCTGAGCTATCAACACCTAAATCCTTCTTTTAGGATATGCTTCTGGTGAAACTCAACTAATACAACTTCTTTATATTCTTCTTTAAATAAGATTGCATTCCCTTGTGAAATGCAAAAAAAGTAATAGTTATAGTATCTCGAGCTCATCATTTTATTATAGCTCTTTGAAGAAAATTTAACACAAGGCTCCCATTGTTTTCCAGAGATCTAAATTTTATTCCTCTCAAGGTTCATAGTCTATATATTACCCTTTATGCTGACTCCAGAGTTACAGGTGGTGAAGACAGAGGCACCACACATTTCCCCAGGTATGGGGTGATCAAGTCAAACAACCAGTTGGAAAAAACCAGGACTTGACAAGGTGGGGAAAGTCATTTGAAAAACACATTTCCATGAATCACAGAAATTTATATTGAGTTCTTTGTGGCTGAGTTCTTATTGTTCCAAATATATAATGAAAGTCAAAATTTATTTTAACTAGTTCTTTCAAATACAGAATATTAGGAAAATTATCACCATGCAGAGCTGGGCACCCTGACATGTATCTGTGACCCCAGCTACCAGGAAGGCTGAGGCAGGGGTCACCCTTTGAGCCCAGGAGTTCAAGACCACCCTGGGCAAAACAGCAAGACCCCATCTGGAAAAAAAATAATAAAGTGGAAAAAAAGGAAAAGAAACAAACAAAAATAAAAACAAACCTCAGAAGTCCATGGTGAAGGCTGGGTTTGAGAGGAATAGCTAAGACTAACACAGATATAATGTTTAAACTATTCATTTAATTATTTCTTTTTTCCCTTAATTTTTATTAAATCTGTAGGATAATATTTAAAAATAAACATATCCTACATCAAACACCCAAAGTGAATTCAGTGTGAGTTTAAAATGACTTGTTTTTCTTCCAGAGGCTTAGGAAGTCTGGACCCCCCTGGGTTACTCACGGAGACATGCTTTTTTTGGAAAATTCCTTAGGCCTATTCTCTAAGGTGGTACTTTCCGTTAAGCCTGAGATCAAAGGGCGTGCAGCCCTTCCTCAGAGACACGGGCCAGAGGGTTGACATATGTTAACAACATATTGTCTGAGGTCTATAGATATTCTGCCCTGAAGAAAGGACACAGTCATTACTTCATACTGGGTA
>CAUYPK010032750.1:0-104721 GCA_963574355.1 Loris lydekkerianus
ATTTAAGACAGTAAAGCATTGTAAATAAATGGTTAAAAATCCTGAATCCTTATACTCCAAAACCCCTGATTATAAGGATTCAGGATTTATAACCATTTATTTACAAGACTTTACTGCCCTAAATGGGGTTTTCACTTAATTAAATGTGCCATTAAATATTGTGGGTTAAATAGTTCAGTGGAATACAGTTCAGTTCAGCCGCCTACCTCTTCAGCACAGCCGCCACTTGTGGACTGAGCTGAAGCACCGCCCCCTCAATCAGACGGCAGAAGATAACTGGAGACTACGTGCATTTAATTAGGTGTGCGCGCACCGAATCAAATAACCTGTATGACCCAAGTATAAGCCGAGTTTGGGTTTTTCGGCACAAATTTTTGGCACAAAAACTCAGCTTATACTCACAAAAACTCGGCTTATACTCGAGTATATACGGTATGTTTCAGTGGCCGGTAAGTAAATCTGTCAAGAAAGTTACTGCTGGGGCATGCCTACGTGTTGCCTTAGCCCATTTTCTATTATTATAACAGAATACTGCAGATTGGGTAATTTTTAAAGAACATAAATTTATTTCTCACAGTTCTGGAGGCTGTGAAGTCTAAGAGCATGGCCCTGGCATCTGGTAAGGGGCTTTTTACTAAGTCATAAAATGGTAAAGGGCATCACATAGGAGGAGGGCAAAGTATGCCAGCTCAGGTCTCTCCTCCTCTTCTTATAAAACCAGTGGTCCCATTATGAGGGGGCCTACCCTGACCACTTTATCTAATCCTAATTACTTTCCAAAGGCCCTGCCTTCAAATGCTAACAACATTAATTTGGTGATTACGTTTCATAAAATTTGGTGATTATGTTACATAAAATTTGGGAGACACACTCAAACCATAACAATATCTATTAAGATTTTGGGGAGCTCCCAGATAGATTAATACCTGGAGGCTTAAAGGAAGGAGAATAAGAAGTCATCCACATGCCAGGAAGAATGAAGTACCCCAACTGCACAGGGACAGAGCCCCTGCTCTTAGAACCCTTCCAGTCTTTGCCCTACTTATCTCTTTATCTGTTCATTTACATTCTTTAAAATACCTTTTGTAACAAACCAGTAAACTGTTGCAATAAGTCATTTCTGATGGACACTGGTCACTTACAAAGCACATTGAGACATGGCCCTGGGATCATTCATAGAGATTGTAAGAAAGCCAGCCAAAAGAAAGAAAGAAAGAAGGAAGGAAGGAAGGAAGGAAGGAAAGAAAGAAAGAAAGAAAGAAAGAAAGAAAGAAAGAAAGAAAGAAAGAAAGAAAAAGAAAGAAAGAAAGAAAAAGAAAGCCAGCCTTCCTGCCCACTCCAGAGCAGCATATGGAACAATGTCTTGCCCTGGGGTGACTGTTCCATCCACCCCCAAATTAAATGCAGATGGATTCACCGCAATCTGTCTGGGTGTAACCAAGGAAAAGGATACCGCCTAGTTTCTATAATAGAGGGTTCCACATAGAATTTATGTCAGCTCAGGAAAATAATGCTCAAGCCTCATAGAGGATTTTTCAGTGTCCTTGGATATGACCCAGATCCAGCAGACCAAGTCCCAGGTCCCACAAGCATCCCACACCAGCCGGGTGCCCAGAACAGAAGCTTTACCTCCATAGGTAACGAGGACTATACTTCTTCACATGAAATTATTGCTCAATAGGATGTGGTGGAAGAACACTCCCCCCTCAGTGACAGCAGGTGTGCCACTAAGAGATGAGGCTCAAACCCAGGGAGGCCCCAGGCGCAGGGGCCACATCCCCACACCCAGGGCAGCAAATCTGACTTCTGACATAATTCTAGCAAATTCTTGCCCAAAGTCAGAGACATGGGACTGGTTTATTTTGCTGTGACATTCATGGAAGAAAAAAAATAATAGATGTATATATTCATAGTAAAAATATAACAAATATTCAATTTTTATTTTCCATGTATTTCCCCATCTTTCTCTCTCTCTTTTTTTTTTTTTTTTTTTGAGACAGAGTCTCAATCTTTTGCCCTGGGTAGAGTGCTGTGGCATTGTAGCTTACAGCAACCTCCAACTCTTGGGCTCAAGTGATCCTCTTTCCTCAGTTTTACTATATTTAGTAGAGACAGGGTCTCACTTTTGCTCAGGCTGGTCTCGAACTTATGAGCTCAAGCAATCTATGCGCCTCGGCCTCCAAGAGTGCTGGGATTACAATGCCAGCATGCCCAGTCTCTCATGTATTTTTGTGAAATACATTAAAAAGTGAGATTTTAGCATTTAGGATCTATTTGGACTTGTGTTTTTGAAATGTCCCATCTGTGAACCGTTCAATAGGTTCTGACCGGTATTTTTAATTAAATAGAATTGAATAAAATTAAGAATTATAGTTTGGCCAAATAGCACTAAATAAGGATTGCAGGCCTCATCTTCTATCCCTGTCCATCCCGCAAATGTCACGGAGGGTTCCTGCCTATGATCATCCCCAGAAGTCAGAAAGCCCTTTCAGATTCTCTCTTTCTCTGGACATATTGAGAATTCTTTCCCTGAGTCTTTCTGAAGCACTTTCTGCTGTGCTGCTATTGCTTCAAAATGCCCTCAAATATAAATAAGGATTTACCAAGCTACTAGAGATATTCGAGGGCCAATATTCACAGCATGGTAGTCACTCTCACTGTGTTCTCCAGACTTCTCCCTGTTCCTCAAGAGGCCACATATTTGCTTTTGTTCATTAATTCATCCAGTGAGCGTTTATTGAGCAGCTACTGGGCACCAGGCCCTCAGCCCTTAAAGGTCTGGGTTTAAGGGAAGAGACTAATATTAGAAGGTGGTGACTTTGATTGTTCTTACCCTTCTCATCTACATTGGGTCTCTGATCAGCTGTGCGTGCTCTTCCTTCACACTGCTTTTCACAGCTTGTCAGAGACCCAATGTAGATGAGAAGGGTAAGGCCTCAAGAATGACGGATGAGACTAGGAAAGAGTAGAAGTTATTAGACACTGAAAGAGCAGCTAGAAAGCAAGACCTGACACATTCATCTATCAAGACACCAGCACTGTAGCTACTGAAAAACAGGGAACTTCTCAAAAGCTGCATCTGAAACAATAGGCAGTGCAGGAGCCTGTCGGGCTGGGAAGGCAGAGGGCCCTGGACAGACTTGGGATTGTCCTGTAACTGCAGCGGGCAGCCAGTGAGAGGGAGGGTTTGAGCAAAGGAGTAACATGAGAAAGAAAATGCCATCCTTGCCCTTGAGGAAATCACAATGCTGTAATTAGATTAGGAGCTCCAGAAATGTTCAGTTAGCCATGGGTAAAATGATGAGAACACAGAAATCACACTAATACTTACTAGAGGCCTTGGGAAGATATAATCGTATTGACACTAACTACTCTAAGAATTTCATGCTCTGTTCTGGGTCTTACCCTTCTCTGTGAAGATAAAGAATGAACAGGTTAGGGAGTATTTATGTCCTGGAGACCAAAGACCAGAATGAACAGAATAATTGACCAAATAGGGGGAGGCTCTTCCTTAAGGTTAACAGGACACAAGTTGTTTCCTATTACAGATTGAGTGTTTCTTATCCAGAATGTTCAGGACAAGAAATGTTTTAGGTTTCGATTTTGTTTCAGATTTTGGAATATTTGCCTACTCATAATAAAATATCTTGGGGATGGGACCCAAGTCTAAACATGAAATTCACTTATGTTTCATATGTACCTTATATGCATAACCTGAAGGTAATTTTATACAGTATTTTAAATAATGTGCATGAAACAAAGTTTTCACTGTGTTTTAAGTGTGACCTGCTGCATGAAGTCAGCTGTGAAATTGTCCACTTGTAGCAGAATGTTGGTGCTCAAAAAGTTTCAGATTGTGGCATTTCAGACTTTCAGCATAGATGTGCTAAACCTGTGTCATAAATTACAGTTTCTCTCTTTAATGTTTTTTGGCAAGGATCAAGAAACATTGTGAGATATTTCTAGTTACTCTTAATTTACTTTTTATGACAACTGTATGTTTGGTATTTAATGTCACCTCTGTTTTCTTGGCCCACGGGTTGGCAATCTGTCCGTGGGCCAAACCTGGCCCACCATGTTTCTGTTCGCTGATGCTTTGGGGTGCCTTGCTGACCCTGGAGATTGCCCCTCCCAGAATTAGCCTTTCTTTTTCTCTTCCTTTCTCTCTTTCTTTCTTACTTTACTTTTCTTTCTTTCTTTTGCCAAACTCTTGTCACCCTGGGTACAGCATTGTACCCATAGCTCTTAACAACCTCAAACTCTTAGACTCAAGCAAGTGTCTTGCCTCAGCCTCCCAAGTAGCCGGGATTACAGGCATCCACCACCACACCTGAATTGCTATTTTTAGTAGAGACAGGGTCTCACTCTTGCTCAGGCTGGTCTCAAACACCTAAGCTCAAGCAATCCATCTGCCTCAGCCCCCCAGAGTGGGAGGATTCCAGGTGTCAGCCACTGCACCTGGCCCAATTTCTAAACATAGTAAACAACTGACCTGTGAGCATGCTTTTCAAATATAAACCAACTGAATCCACAGCCCACAACCCAAAACACCTCCTTCCCTACACATCCCAGGGCAAGGTATCAGAGAACCTCCCCAAAGCTCCCTGAAATTGCTCCAACTAGCCAATCTTAAACCTGCTCATCCTGCCTTGCCTGTTCCTTCCCATAGAAACCACACTAAACTCTCCAGCCCACAACTTTCCCCTTCTTCTGCCTCCTGATCACCCCAGTTCTTCCTTGCGTGTCCCCTGTGTGTCCCCCCTAAAGTGTGAATAACACTTGTCCCCTGTGAATAACAAACTGTCTTTTTGATGTCAATTGTCTCCAGATCTGTTGACCTTACTCAACCTCAAATTTCCTATTAATATTTTAAAACATTATGTGCTAAGAATAGCTTTTGTGTTCTTAAATAGTTGAAAAAAAAATCATAAGAAGAATAATATTTCATGACACAGGAAAATTATACAGAATTCAAATCTTACTGGAACTCAGCCACATAAATGTGCCCGCTTTTGTGCTACAATGGCACAATTGCATAGTTGTTTCAGAGACTGTATAGCCTATAAAACCTGAAATATTCACTGTCTTTACAGAAATAGTTTGCTGACTTCTACCTCAATTCATGGAACATGCTTGTGATTTTATTTGCTCATTTAAGCTCTAAACTGATGTAACCCATTGCTCTCTGTGTATAGTATAGAGCTGTTTATAGTTTGCAAGCTTCAGAATTTCTAGCTCTGGCTTTCTTCCTAGAATCTCACACCTAGTAACTGGTCCTCAGTAAGAAGACTACTTTACATTGTGCCTCAGAACACTCATGTAAATCATAGAAACAAACTTCATGAGACATTACTCATCTTCATGACATGTGGATCATTTGATGGTTTCTATTCTCTTCTATGCCATTTTTAACATACGTGCTCAAAATCCACCAATTTCACAGCCCACTTATGGGCCAATGTGCACGTGTTAATAAACATAATGAATCTAACAGACTCAAATCTAAACAGCACAAAATGTTTCCCTTCTACCCAGTCTACCAAGAAAGCCAAGTATAGAAATAGAGAATAGCAATAAAGCACAAATGATAACATGTGCGTTTAAAAGAATATTCTAGAAACAAAGATGAGAAAAGCTATGTTTTCTTCTTGGAATTATTAGGTAGTTTCATCAAGAAAATAATATTTGAACCAAGTCTTGAAAGATGGTCAGGAAATCCTTTTGGTAAAGAAGAAATGAAAGACCCCACTCACCGCCTATGAGAATGACATAGCAGAAGCTCCACAGCCTGAGGACAAAGTCTTACTCGATTTTTTTATGTCTAGTTCCTAGCATGATGTTTTACACACAGTAGGTGCTCAATAATGGTTTGTGATGGATCCACAAAATAGTTGTTCCAGGATCTATCTGGGCCCAACTCTATCCTCCTCTAAATAAGCAAATTAGGGTTCTTGTGTCTTTTCTTTTTTTCCTTTTCACCACTTTCACTTCCATCAGGCTCGTTTTTAAAAATTCAAGCAACTAATCTTTGTTGAGGGCATATTGTGAATAATGTTTGAAACTACAATCCCAAATCCTGAATCATGATACAAAATACTCTTATAGAAGATCATTTTTAAAAAAATCATTAAAACACTGGAGGCTGTTGTTTGGGATAGATTCTAAGAAATTGGTTTCTACCACTCTATATGCCATGTTTGGCTCTTAAGAAATTTATCAGAAGGGACCCAGCAGTCAAATTCACACTGTATTGTTGGTCTTCCATCTTCCAGCCTCAAGGACCCTAATACATGAGCTTAAGTCCTAAGAGGCTAGACCAGGGCTGCCTGCTCTATACTGCCTTACCCTGTGCATCTGCCTGCCTCTCCCTCTTACTTCAGTAAAGCCAAGGGAAAGAATGAATTCCTGCCTCCTTACCCTCACACCAAGAAGGCTCTGCCGCTACACAATACTGTGTGAAGTCCAATGACACCATTTATTGTTCACTGCTGTCCTAGAATCCAGACAGATAAGACTAGAAATAGGTCCATTTTAAGTTACCAACTCCCCTAGTAGGGAATGTCAGAAAAAACAAAACAGAATCCTGCAGGCTCTCCCTGGCCTCTTTGGCTCTGAGTCCTGGCTGTCCATGAAAGTCTTAATATCACTTGTGTTTATTTCCTTTAATGAGTTGTTCTCTTTTCTCTGCCCCATTTCTATGATTTGCCATTCACTCCAACCTAAAGGCAATCCACTGGCTTTTCCTAAAAGTTTAGGGCAATGGATTCTCTTCCTCCTAAATGTTATCTGCTTCTCTGTTTTCTAGGTCAAGCATGCCTTGCCCCACAGACATGCCTTAAAAATGAGGAATGGATATTACCAGGCTTCAGGTTATACTACAAGTCTATAGTGATCAAAACAGGATGGTATTAGCACAAACATAGAGACATAGAGCTATGGAACAGAGTCAAAAACTAAAGAGGGGTTAGTTAGTTGAAGCCACAGAAGAGAACAGAATCCCAACTAAGTGGAATATGTTGCCTGGGAAGATAAGAGGGCTTGAGGGCACATTAGGTGAGGTCTTACCAAATACCCTCCTTCCTCCGATTCAGCACATTGTACCCTATAAGTGTATTAACGTACACAGTTATGATTTGATTAAAAAAAAAAAAATGTAAAAAAGACTTGAGTGGAGGTTCCCCTGAAGAATTCTCTGAGAGATACTGAAGCAGAAAGTGCAAGTGGATTTGTGATTGTTCAGTTGAAGGTTGCGCGTTCATCCTTTACTTGCAGCCTACCCAGTGCCTCCTTTTTGCTTATATTTTTTCCTCCTTCTATATCTGTTATTTTTTTCCCCAGACTTTACTCAGGAAACCAGGGAGCCACATAAGAAGTCTTGATGAAATAAGCATAGATGTGTCAGGAAGTTCCCATAAATGATCCTTATTTTGTGGCATTGATAAAGAAACAAGACCTGTCTTTGTTTCAAGGAGGAATTTCAGGCCTTAGATTCATGTTAAAGGAATATAGCTTTATTTAGATTTAAGTCAACTTGATTTCTATTTGGAGCCCCACAGCTACCACCACTGCCTCCTTTCCGTGGGAAGAGTGGGGATTTAATTCCAGTATGTTCAGGTTGACTCCCCAGCCCACCCCCCAGAGGCGGCCACCTTAGTGCTTTCAGGTGAGGCAGCAGCTCTCACTGTCCTCTATGCCTTTGTTGAGAACTAATAATCAATTTCCCCACAGAGATGTTGCTGCCTGCTTGCAGGTCTCATGTGCCCTAAGCCTAGGACCTCTCTGGAGTTCTGTCACCCTTGACTCCACCGAACTCCACTCAGGTAGCACAATGCACATCCCTTCTTGTCAGGACCCACCTGATTCTCTAGGAACCATGAGGAGGCTACGGCCATCCCCTCAGTTCTTCCTTCAAACTGCAACATCAGACATCCTCCCAGCCCCATCCCACCTACAAGAACTCTGAATTATGATTTCAGACTCAAAGCGCTCCCTCTGTTGTGCTCCCCTTCCCCAAGACATCTAACACAATCTCTTTAATGAGTGTGGGTTTTAGCCACAGATCGGCAGGTAGATTTTTGCTCTTTCTTTCCTCCTCAGAGGCAGTGTATTAAACTGGCCTATCTTCTTGAATACAGGTGGTTGAAGGAAACATTCAGAAATTTGTTTTTTAAAAAGGAAACGTGCAAGGAGAGAAAACATCAATTAATATTTCAAAATGCTATCTAATTGCTGTGTTTACTTGTATTTACTCAGGCAAGGGCCCTATATCTCTGGCCCAGATTCATTCTTTCATAGCCCAGACTCTCACCTCAACTGCCAACTCACCATGTCCACCAAAGTATCCAAGAAACACGACAGGACATAGTTTTTGCTGCTTTGAGCATTAAAAATTTCCATCGACACTAAACCCCCAACACAAAGGAGAATTACATTTGAGTGAGCTACACCCGGTTTACTCCTGTGACGGTAACATCAGCTTTCTAGTATCTCCTCCCTGCAGAGAAGAACCCTCCAACACCAGAACCTGGCTATCCAGTGCTAAGAGCTCCTGAGTACATGTTGGCCACCTCTTTGTAAAATCTTGTAATGAATATTTTGTAAATAAAGGTACACTCTCTACAATTCCCCATTTTCCCTACGCATGGTGACTCTACAGGCGACTTAGGACATCCTGTATTTTTAATGGCTGTAGGTATGGGGGTAGGGAAATTAGAATAGACTTCCTACATCTACAAATTAGAATAGACTTCCTAGTCCCCACCAAGAAAAGTGACAGATAATTATACCTTGGGGGATCGTTTCTATCCTACGTTTCCGGAGAAGTGTTTCTGAGCCCTGTAAATTTTGAAAATCTGTGAGCTGCATGTCAAGCTCTACTCTGAGTGTGATGCTGACATGTGGCGCCACCTGGTGGTATCTCCTGCTTGTTGTTGATAAGCATTGAAGAGAGATCACTTTTCCTTCCTAAAATAAACTGAGGGGTTCCTTTCTGACCTGATTGCTTGTATTTTGTTCTTCTCGCTTGGGTTTTCACTTTTTTATAAGAGAAAAGGGTAACATTTAATATCTTCCTTCATTTCAATTTTGTTATGACAGTATTAAGAATGCATGTGGTGACGGAACAGCCAAAAAGGCAACGTTTTAACTTCTTGGCTTGCCCATCCTTTACCAAAAACTTTCTTTTTCAAGTACTTTTCCTTGCTTATTTATAATACAGCACTATATGATACTGTTTCATTTTTGAACCTATATCTTGTCTTGAACATTCTCATCACTGCATTTGTATCTAATTTTTTATCTGCTATGAAGTATCTTAAGATATGAATAAACGATAGTGTACTTAGCCACTGATGTGCCCTAGTATTAACATTTAACCATTGATTTTCTTTCAATTTTTTGCTTTAGCAAGAAGTGCTGGCAATGAACATCATTGGGTGCATTGTGCAGAGGTATGAGTTTTCCTTGGAAGTAGATAAATGTAGAATTACTGAATCAAAGAGAATGTTTACCTTAAATTCTAAGCTACACCAAATTTCCTTTCAATTCAACCCTCAAATTGTATACCTTATCAACAGTATGTAAATATCTTTTCAGTTGTTTTAGTTTGGTGTTGAGACACAGTTTTACTCTGTTTCCTCATCTAGAGTGCGGTGGCATCATCACAGCTCACAGCAACCTTAAACTCCTGGGCTCAATCAATCCTCTGCCTCAGCCTCCAGAGTAGCTGGGACAATGGGTGCCTACCACAATGCCTGGCTAATTTTTCTATTTTTTAGTAGAGATGGGATCTCACTCTTGCTTAGGCTGGTCTCTAACTCCTGACCTCAGACAATTCTCCCACTTGGCCTCCCGAAGTGCTAGGTTTATAGGTGTGAGCCCCTGCACTTGGCTGGTGGAGTAAATATTTTGACGCTGTTCCCGTTCTCTATCTCTATCTCTCTTGCTCTTACTCTCACTTTTTCCTCCCTTTCAGTCTAAAGAGAAGAAATATCTTACTACTGCTCTAATTTAATTCCCCTGATTACTAAATAGGTAGAAATTATTTTTATATTTCATGGTTATTCATATTAGTTCTTCTGCAAATGTCTATGAATATATATTATATATACAGTTCAATATTGAATTGTCCATGTATTTCTTTTTCATGTGCAGGAGTTCTTTGTGTGTTCTGAATATGAATCCTTGGCTGGACTAGTCTAGTCTTTAATTTTGCTTGTGGTATCTTATGTCGTTCACAAGTTATTGACATTGATATAATCGTATTTATCAATCTCTTTCATGGTTTTTCATTTATGTTTTAACAGGACATCATAATCCTTTTATATTATCTTCCATGGCTTTATTGCTTTATTTCTTTAACAATCAGGAATATATTTCTATAAATGGTTCATGGATCTATCTCATATGCATGGACTCTGTTGAATAGGCTATCTTTCTAAACAGATTTGAATAGATACATTTCCCATATACTAAAGTTCAGTATATACAAAGGTCTTGAGCTTAGAGAGATATCTTAACCTAAAGATGCAGATTTTGGAGAAATTAGCATTTATCTGACATTTGGAGCTTGCAAGTGAAATCAGTCTCCTAGGGGTAATGTAAGAAGAATAGGAAAATAAAGGTAATTGAAAATCTCAAAGACACAACTGAAGGAGGATAGGGCAGGGGGTAGAGACGATGTGTGCTGCCCTAAATTGCTAGGAGTAAGGCTGGCTCAGCGACTCACACCTGTAATCCTAGCACTCTGGGAGGTCAAGGTAGGAGCATTGTTTGAGGTCAAGAATTTGAGAAGAACCTGAACAAGAACGAGGCCCCGTCTCTACAAAAAACAGAAAAATAAGTGGAGCATGGTGGTGGGCATCTGTCATCCCAGCTTCTTGAGAAACTGAGGCAGAAGGATTCCTAACTCCAAGAGTTTGAGCTTGCAGTGAGCTAAGCTGAGGCCATGGCACTCTAGCCCTGGTGACAGAGCAAGACTATGCCTCAAAAAATGAAAAAATTCTGGGGGAGCAATTTTCTCACCCTAGGATAGTAAAGAAGTCCCATCAAGGGCATAGGCTCCTGCCTCTAGATCTGCCCCTTGACATTCCTGGATCTCAGACCAGAACATAACTCCTTTCTAGCATCACTTAGGGAAGAAGAGGTTGATTCTTACATCCGGAGGGCACTACTGACATTTCCTGCATACAGAATACAGATGCAGAGAATCATATGATCATATGAAACATCTTGCACCAATGCACAATTATCCTTCCTGGAATGCCAATAACATCTCCTTTGAGAAACCCCAGAAGAGAGATTGATATGGAAGCTATTGCAAATGTACAAGAGAAATGATTAAGACTGAGCTACAGCAATGGCAAAGGCTCCAGAAGAGGGGTGAGTCTAAGGAATATTTATGCAGTAGAACCAGAAGAACTTGTTCTTGGGTATCCACCAAGGGTAAGTCAGAGGGAGGAATCAGTGAAGATTCTCAAGGATGTTGCATGGGCATCTGGGTGGTTATTTCATCCAAAATGGAAATACATAATATGGTTTTCATAGGTAGGAAATGATTAATTCTGTTTAGAATGTGGTGAACTTGAAGTCTCTTTGGGGAGATTGTATGAGGATGCTCAGCAAGCCAGGAGTCTCTGGACATGTGAGAATCAGGTGTAGAGAAAACTACCAAACGAGAAAGTAAAAGGGAAGGCCAAGTTTAGACATGACTCATGGCCTGCATATTCACATGGATCAGTAGCACCAGAGGGAAATGTTCCAGCAACACACACACAAACCCCTGGTCATCTTGAATTAGCCAGGGCTCCTCAGTGAAGCTCTCCTGGGACGTTGAGGACCTACCACACAGATAGTCTGGGGCTGATGGGAATCTTGGCAGGTTGAGTGCAAATTCAGTAAGCCTGGAGCCTTTGTAGCCTGGAGCCTCTGTGTCACCTGGGGGAAAAAAGCAGGGGGAGGAAACAGTGAAATGAACTAGTCATCAAGTTCTACTGTATGTGCATGGGTAGCTAGGGAAAGGCACTTAAACCATAACCACCTGTCCTTTAATGCCATCCAGGAGAGAAATCTGATGTGGATTATAGTTTTTGTCAATGTTCTACGAAGTCCTCAGCAAACACAGCTTCAAGCTTCCCCTGCCTACACTGCTGCTGCATCTAGCTCCTCCAGCAATAAAAATCTGGGCTGCCACCAATCCCATCGTGATGCTACCTAGAGCTTGTCAGGTTCCTGTTCCCTGGTTCTCAGTTCCCAATACCATGGAATGGTTACTGGTCCCAAGTCAATGGAATAAATGAGCGATCCTTACAGACATAAGCAAGACCAATAGCAAGATTTATTAAGCGCAGCACATTCCAAAGAGGGAACAGGTCTGTCTCCACAAGGGAACACCCTGAGATTGAGTACAGTTCTCTTCTTTATACTAAGGTTTTAATTCCATGTTAAATTGGGGTTGAATATTCATGGCTTTTTCCAGAAAGGGGTAGAGAGTTCCTGGAATGGCAAGTCCACCCCATTTTTAGCTTTGTGAGGCAATTTCTGGGGATTGCCCATGGCATTTGTAATGGGGAGGAGTGTGATTTCTACTATGCTAATGGAGGGTAGGTCACTTGATTTCATGGTCTTTTTGGTTGTGTGCCTGCTCCAAAGACCTCCTTTAGTGGCACTGATCACATACCTCCACTTTGTGGTTTCTTTACCTCTTTCTGATTGGTCAGCCCTTGGAGACCCCTGACCATAGACCAAAGAATTGGTCAGTCCTTGGAGACCCCCTGGACCAGACATCTATTCCCCTTCCTCCTTATCCCCACCTAATGAGCTCACATTCTTGTCCTTAAGCCTTGCAGGGATGGGTCAGCAATGTAGAGTTCAAGGAGGCAGAGTTCTCAAAATATCACTCTTAAGTTGAAAGGGACTGGCCTATAGCCAGCTGTCAGGCAACATCTTATAGACTAGAAATATGCCTGCTGCCTCTGAGTTCCTGAGAAATTCTACTCAATACCATTTGGAAGGATAATTATTTTACTCATATCTTTTGTTTCTGCTCACTTGTTCTGATTCTGATTCTCCTTTCTGCCAACTTTGGAGCATTCTCAAGCTCTCCCTGCTGAGTCCCCCATTCAGTAGCCTCCCTTACTAAGTGAAGTAGTGCATCCTGAGACTTACCTTCTCTTTCCTACAGCAGTAACTACTCTCTGATGTCACACCAGGAAAGAGAGCCACAATTTAAGACAAGTCTTTGCTGAGGATTTTCCAAAGGAGGAGGCACTTATGCTGAATAGGTAAGATTAGACCACTTCTGGCACTCACTGCTTACATTTTTATTCCAAACATTTTTGCCCAGTTTAAAAAAAAAAAAAAAAAAAAAAAAATGCGGTTCTCTCACCACCTGCATCCAATTCTCCTGGAGCACCTGTTAAAACACAAATTCCTGTGCTTCACCCTACAGCAGATCTATCCAATCTGATCTCTGAGGAAGGAGTTTAGGAATCTCCAGGTTAAACAAACACCCAGGCTGATTCTTAAGTACAAAGATCTGAGAGCCACTCTTATAGGCTGAAAAATTTGATAAATTAACATTTAGTTTTAATTAATTCAGTCTCAAAATGTCTCAGAGTAGTGCAAAGCAGGGTTTCTTTTTTTTTTTTTTTTTTTAACAAAAGCATCTCTTGATGCACGTATGTGAAATAATGCGGGCAGAGCTGCTCTGATCGGGGTGGGAAGGGGTAAGGATTTGTGTTCACTTAGCCATTCTTACCTTTAGCAAACGTTCTCTCTTCCCTACCCTGAAAAGCAAAAACTGGGAATTTGACAGACTTGGTTTGAACTGAACATTCATCTAGCTGAGCAAATGTGACTTTGAACAAGTTGTTACACTTGGCGTTTGTTCTATAAATTGAGAACAATAGTATGTTCTAACACAGAGTTTTCTCAAGTGTGGTCTTGACCTGAATGCACTTTTTGGTTGGCTGGGTGCCAGGGACCATCAGACCTGGGCCCTCAGATTCTGTCTCCTCAGTGGAGAACAGGGCAGGGAGTAGCCTGAAATGATTTCTGCATCTTCAAAGATTTATTCACTACAAAAATCACCAGCACTTCACATCTTTTCCAATAAGTTGGTCCGAGGAATGTTAGTGCTGTTGGCTGAAATCCAGTGGCTCTTAATTGGCTAGTGATATTTTGCTAATTGGGTACTAGGAGACTAAAGTTTTCTTAGGTATGAATCAGTAGTGTCCAAGAAGCTTTTTCTTAAAAAGAACTTGTGTTAAAGTGTTTGCTAGGACAACGTATTACTGCAATTTTTTCCAAAACATTAATTAAATAATAAAGACTTCACCATCAGCATAAGGTATGTGTTCTACAGCTAGCAAAAGTGACATGATTATACTGTGACAGATGTTTTCTAAAGTGTTTGGGGAGAGGTATTTCTGGGCCTGCAGCTCACTGGGTACCAAAGCGATGACCTCTATTTCTGAGAGGGCATTCATGTGGCTGGGCTGGGCTATCACCTGACCGACTGTTCTCTTTTTCCTTTGGGCCAGTAAGAAACAGAAAATACAATCTAAATTATCATCTCTTCGGATCTAATCTTAGCTTGTTTAATTAGTTGTTTGATCTAGATGTTTTCTTTCTTTTTAAAAGATTATCAAGAGATCTCTTGATGTTTTCTTGTATAATTTTTGCTTAATTCATTTTCTGTTACATTTTTAAAATCACAAGTGTGTCTTTGCTAACGATTTCAAGGCATGTAAATACAGCCAAACATTCTACCTGGTTTAAGCAATTATTTTTTACTGTAGGTTTAATGTTTTTTTTGTGAGGTTTAATTTTTGATGTTAATAGGGAGTTTTATTTAGGTATGTTTAAAAATGCACACACAAGTCACCTAACATAGGCGACTAACATCATAGTGAATACCTGGTTTGTTTCCATACAACAACATTTCAGTGTCCATACAAAAACACTTGCCCGAGATTTCTTCTGGTTTGGTTTCCTCAAGTATGTACCCTCATTGCCTGGAAGCTAATAAACTGAATGGAGTATTAATATTGAATACATGATGGTGAAAAGTAAAAAACCTGAAATCCAGTGTAGCTAGAGGAACTGGGAGTGCTCTGAGGTTAGACTTGAGAGTGGATATTCTACTGTGGAGATCAATCTTTGTTTGGACCCATTTTGGGGCAACTTGCTCCTATTTGAGAACATACTTGGGAAGAGGAAAGGGCTTAGACAGACAGTCTCAAACAAACTCTTCAAGGAAGTGCTCACCATATTCAGAGACAGCACCTGAAAAGCAGTCTGAGAATTTGGAAAATGGAGAATGGGCCCTAGATGACCTCAACCTGCAGGAGTAATCCCGATCACAAGTAGTGAGGTCAAAGACATTTGAGGAACTTCAGCTGTCCTAACGGGTATGTTGGTGTTAATCCAGTTGCAAAAATATCATCACCTGGATCCTTTTGTGATTCATAAACACAGTGATTGGGTTTTCACTCTCAGGCTCAACCCTTGTTACCAATTGGCACATTAATTGTCTGACATGAAAAAATACATAGATTATCATCTGAACTTCAAGTGTAACTCCAGCAGCTGCCCATAAAGCTGGCTCAACTCTGGATCTAATTTGTAGGGCCAAGTTAACTCCTTGTAGTTTGGGGGCAATGTAAGTAGGAGGTAGGTTTTCTTTGTTGTTGTTGTTATTATATTCCTTACGTTTCCTATAGTAAGGATTATTGGGAGAGACAATCAACCACAGGTCTCTTGCGCTCCTTCTTATCTTGCTGGCTATGCTAAGAATGCAAGGCCTCTGTGCTCTTTACCCGGGCTATTTCTCACATGTGAGTTTGCTGTGAAGAACAGAGAAGTATGAGGTTGTGTCACTTGGGACAAAGAGCAGGCTTGTTTATTGCTTGCTATAAAAGCAGTGTACTCCCTTAGCCCAGTGCTCCTTAGCTGTGAAGAGAACTCACTATGTGTTCATCATGCACCTGGGCCTGTGGCGTCACCCATGTGGGACTTGAGGGCAACATGTTGAGTCCCACCCATGTGGGACTTTGCAAGCATGTTAATGTTTACACCGTGTAATGAGTAATAAAGGCTTTAGTCTCCGACACAGGAATTTTGTGTTTTCTACCAGGGTCCATGAAGCAATATGCTAACTTATTCACTTTTAAGGAGGGTAAAATCACGGTGGAAGGTGTTAGAGGGATGAGAAATTACTAATGGGTGCAATGTGTACTATTTGGGTGATGGTTATGCTAAAAGCCCAGAATTCACCCCTACCACAACGCACCCCTTAAATGTATACAGAAAAAAAACGAAAATCTCTCCACATGGACAAGGCCATTGCATCTTACCACACACACACACACACACACACACGCACACACACGAGATGATCTGGAAGCACATTTTTCAAACAATAGTAAGCTGAGTCATTCTTACCCAACAAGATTTGGTTCACTGGTACAGAGCACAGGGCTGTGGGGCAAGGACATTGATGATTAACTCTGAGATCACTGGCACATCATTAAAGAGTCTGTTCTAAGAAGATAGAGAAAATGCAGCCTTCTCCTTAAACCCAGACATGCTTCCCAGAAGCCTCTAGACCGGCTTTTTCTTTCACTAAAGCTATCAAAGAATTCACCCAGGGGTTTTCAGGCATCTCAGCTTCTGCTAAAAGACTGTCATACACACAGGAAAAATTGCTCAGCTCAAAACTCTTGCCTGAAAATGACTTTGCCCCTGGACTGGCTCTTGTGTATTCAAAAACCTGAGCTCAGTCCTTTACCCCATCGCCTTGTGGTGGCCTGTTCAGAGCCTCATGTGTGCTCAGATTTCTCTGCTCAATGCTTAGTATTGAAAAAGTCACTTCTTGCAGCCAGAATGAAAAGATCTTGTCTAAAGAAAAAGTTAAACTATTTGGTTTCCCTACTTAAGGAAATATAATGGAACTTCAGCTTTGAGCGGCTCTATCTTGTGTAAATGTACTAAAAGAAAATAAATCCATATATATTTTTTAATTGTGTTACATCAAATCCCCATCCCTTCAAGCGTGTGCTACTTTTACAATGGCAAACCAATCGACATTATTATACAATTATAAATGATCTTTTTCTAGCAAATGTTATTTTCCTTCTCTGGTTCTCTTGGTAACATTGATTAAAATGTATTGATGTGTTTCTCAAACTAAATACCTTAAAAAGACAAAAAAAAAAATTAAAAAAGGAGCCTAAGTCATTACATTTTATAAATATTTCCTTTTAGATAAAAAAAAAAAAAATACAGTATTTCTCAAGCTATTATGCATGTATTCCTTAGCTGTCAGCAAAATTTCATTTTCTGGTGAGAATAATTCTCCTGTATAGCCCGAGGCTGGTCCCTGCAGCTGTCTCTGTCCACACTTGGCACCCTGCAACCCGTTGCTCATCTAGCCCTCTGGTAGCCCTCTGGATATGATAGTGGGCACTGTTCTCTGCCCACATATTGTGCATTCCTCAAGCCCCAGCACCCATTCTTCAGCAGCTAAATCTGCTAATTTCTCTAGGTCCAGGGGCTTCACTCTCATCTTCTCTGAACATTACCCCCTACTTTTTTTCCCCAGGGAGTAGCATAATCTTCTCAGGGGTCTTGGAACCCACAAGCTGCAGACTTTCCTGGGAACAGAGAAAAGCCACCAATTTACATCTTTAGAAACACAGAGGAGACTTGCCTAAGGGTCAGCCCGGGGACAGACTGTGTTAAAACCCATTAGCTTCTACCTCAGCAAGTTACCCTGTAGCATCTACTGAAAACACTGTCAGTGTTTTCAATTCAGTTCACTTGCACTCTCTAAAAAAGTAAAGATAAATAAATTAAAACTGGCAATAAATAAAAACTAAATGTTTCTCACAGTAACGTTATCATTCAGGTCTCTGGAACTACAGTTGACCCTGGACATAAACAAGTTGAGACCAATATAGCTTTTAAGAGATTCTGCAGAGACAGCTGTGAGAGGGAACTAAGAACTGGCATAGTCTGTGCATTCATACTTTTAAAATAGTGTTTCACTTTTCCATTGTAAAACAAGAAAATGGTTATTATAGAAAATGTAGACAGATTGCTACCTCTTAGTCTCCTCTGCCAGGCTGTGTTTAATTAGTTACTCGCTACAGTTGCCTGGAGACATCAGCAAGAGCTAATACTATTTAGCAAGAGTTTTAAGACTTTCCAAGTGAGAAAACGTTGACGCTCCCCTCACATTCTGGGCCCCATTACACTGATTTGGGATTATGAAACTCGCCGCAGGCCCCTGAGTCAGCTTCCTCTCCCTGTTCACATCCAGGACTCTCGCAGAAGGGTCTGATTCAGTTTCCCTGAATGAAGCGGGAACGCCCTGCTGGGAGCAAGCAAAAACAGTTTCCTGCCTTCCCCCATCATGCTCTCCTTTCAGATTCCTGAGGGCCCTGAGGTCACCTGGTCCACTACATACCGCGCCTGGAGGCTGCAGGGGGCCCCAAGTCATCTTCATCTACTTCAGTCTGCAGGGGTTTACTGAGCAGCTTCTTTGTTTCAGGTGGCTGGCAGACAGTGGGAAATGATAAAAATGTTAGTTTCTGTCCTCCACAAACTTAAAACCTCTTGAAAGAAAGAGAACTTGAAACATTATGACAAAGAACACAAAGGCAAAGCTCAGGGGCCCTGGAAAGGAGAAGGCTTCAATTCAGGGTGCTGAGGAAGGCCCAGGTGACTTCACACTGAGACCAGAAGAACAGCCGATAGAAGAGAAGGAAGAGTTTCAGGTAGAAGAAAGGATAAACCACAGCACATCACAAGCCCATGTGGTTGGAGTACGGTGAACCAAGGAGAAAGGGAGAGGTGAGTTGCAGAGGTGGTGAGAGCCTTGTACACAGAGGAGTTTCTCTAGGTGCAGAAGGAAGCCAGCCGAGTGGCAGAAAGGTATTCATTCTGTGCACAGAATGCCCCTATTGGAAAACCTACAAAAACATAGGAGAGGAATTCAGCTGTTTCTATACATGACCATGTATAGGTGGTAACAAGTCTGGTTTCAGTCTCTTCCTCCTATTTATTCTAAGAAGAAAATTACCCATGATAAGTATCAGCTGCCAGAAAGGAAGCCTCCTAACAGGAAAGTGAACTCTCCCATCATGCATACCAGAACACAAAGGTTCAAGTCTACTTCCATGTGTAGGGAAACTGGAGACGGAATGGCTCGCCCATCAGTATAATCTCCACCCTTCATTGTCTTTGCACTATTTTACAATTCTGAAATGTAAGTAATGCCCCTCCATAGAAAACAGCATTTGGGGGAATGCCGTGATTGGCCCATGGCATCTCTTCATGAATTCATTTCAGCACTCCTTACCTGATATTAAATGTGGGAAACTTTGAGTCTACTTTGCACTGGTTTGTAACATCTTACTGCTTTTCCCATTCATAAGTGAGCTAAATAAAACCTTTCACATGTGTTCATTTTATATTTGTATGACAATTATAATTTTAATTTTAAAAATAATTATTCTTTAATGCCAGTAACATACCAGAAAAATATCAACAAACATATTGTCATAGAAAGCAATCTATATTTTTAGTTGAAGGTGAGAAATAAAATCCTAAGCCCCCGACTGATTGGACCCCCCCTTGGCCAAGGGGACCCCAAAGAAACCATAAAAAGTGAAATTCCGGCCACAATGGGATCAACCTTTCCCTAAGGGTTAAACGGAGCTAGCCCTTTGCAAAGACTTACTCCACTGCCATTTTCCACCATGTCTACTGCATCTTCTGGTTTGTGGTTTCCACACAATTGACCAGCATCTCTTCCTGATAAGAGGCACCCAGCCATGGAGTGGTTCTGACCAGTCTATGGAGGCTGGCACAGAGGGTTTTCATGTGCTCTGCCTCATGTTTTGACGTGAGATTGCTAAAAACTCCACCCTCAGATCAGTTAATGCCACTATACGTTGAACAGGGGACCCAGGAAGCAGCATGAAGCTCAATTGTGCATGCACATGTTTCTCCTTTTATAAATATTCATGACTCCCCCTGTAACTTGTTAAATATGTATATTCAGCCTTTCTGATCCCCATAAATTCCTGTTCCTTTGGTCCCACCCTCCATTCCTTCTAAATGTTTGTCTCAGATTCTGCCTGGACTATGCTTTTCAGCCTGCCAAACAATTGCAGGCTGCAACCCTTTACAAAAAATTTATGACAAATAAAGATCTCCTTTCCAAATTTATTAACCTCATCATCCTTTACTTGACAAAGGAAATCCATTTTCATTTTCCTGATGAAGAGATTTTTTTTTCATCCCTTTGACTTATTGAAGAAGAAAACACTCTACAAAAACACCCCTTCAAATAGAACAGATCAGTAAGATATTCTGAATGCTGTTGAGAACTAGTTCTTGGCCCTTCCAGACTGGACATCTGGCCCTTAACAACTCAACAGCCAATTGCAAGCTAGCTGCTCACAACTGTTAGTGCTGATCTGTAGGACATTTCTGAGATGGTCTGTCCACTGTGTTATGTACTGCGCGAGAGTTAAGAGAAGAATGTGAATTAAGAGTTGTGATGGGACAGAAAATTCTTTTTGGTAGGGGAAAGGACAATTTTTTCAACAAATGATTCTGGGCAAAAAAATAAATTTGGACCCTTAACTTACACTCTATAGAAAAATTAACTCAAAATGGATCAAAAGTCTAAATAGTAGAGGGTTAACTATGAAACTCATAGAAAAATATATAGGAGAAAAGCTTCATGACATTGCACTGGTGATTATTTCTTGTATACAATGGCAAAAGAAATAAATTGAACTCGATCAAAATTAAAAACTTTGATGTATCAAAGGAAAAACTCTCAAGAGTCTAAAAGGCAACTCATAGAATGGAAAAAAAAAATTTCAAAACATATATCTGATAATGGAATATCCAGAATATATAATAAAAGAAATTCTTACAACTCAACAGTAAATCGATCTCTCTCTTCTCTCTCTCACACAAAAAACAAATAAGCAAGCAATCCAGTTTAGAAATGGGCAAAGGGGGTTGGGCACGGTGGCTCATGCCTGCAAGCCTAGCACTCTGGGAGGCCAACGTAGGTGGATTTCTTGAGCTCTGGAGTTTGAGACTAGCCTGACCAAGAATGAGACTCCATCTCTACTAAAAATAGAAAAACTAGCCAGGTGTGGTGATGCTCACCTGTAGTCCCAGCTACTCAGGAGGAGGCTGAGGCAAGAGGATTGCTCGAGCCCAAAGAGTCTGAGGTTGCTGTGAGTTACAATGATGTCATAGCCTCTACTCAGGGCAACAAAGTGAGACTCTGTCTCAAAATATAAATAAATAAATAAATAAATAGCAGACAAAGGACTTGAAATAGATATTTCTCCAAAGAAGAAATACAAGACACTAATCAGCACACACATTAAAAAGTTCCTCACTGTCACTAACAATTAGGCAAACATAAATCAAAGCCACAATGACTTACCACTAAGCATCCATTATGGTGGTTCTTCAAAAATAAATAAATAAGTAAAATAAAATAAAATGGAAAATAGCTAGTGGTGGTGAAGATGTGGAGAAATTGGCACATCCCTACATTGCTGAAGGGATTATAAAGTGGTGCAGCAGCTGTGGAAAAGTTTGGTGGCTCTTCACATAATAAAGAAGAATTATTATAGGAGGCAGCAATTCCACTCAGAGTATATGATCAAAAAAAAAGAAAAGCTGAAATTCAACACCTGTGGACATAGTACACAGCTAAAAGAATAGAACGCAGAAATTCAGCACTTATCAACTTCTACCTCCATTTTCAGGGCAGCATTATGCACAATAGTGTAAAAGTAAAAACAAGCCAAATGTCCATAAATAGATGAATGGACAAAATGTAACATATACATACAATCTTTAAGAAAGAATGACATGTACACAGCTATGATTTAATATTAATAAAAAAAGAAAGAATGACATTCTGACATATTCTACAACATTGATAAATCTTGAAATGTGTATGATTCCACATATATGACATACCTAGACTGGGCAAAAAATGTAGAATAGAGATTACCAGGGACTGAGGAGACAGGGTAATGGAAAATTATTATTTAGTGGTTTTAAAGTTTGTGTTATAGATAATAAAAATGTTCTTGAGATGGATATTAGTAATACTTGTGCAATTGGACTGTCACTGGGTTGATAGAGCCATTTGCACAGTGACAATTGAATTGTCATTGAACTATGCACTTAAAAATGATTAAAGTAGAAAATTTTACATTACATATATTTTACCTCAATAAGAAAAATAATAAAATAGAAACGAAAGAAACTGGCATGTTATGAGCATAAGACAAGCTAAAAGTTATTAAAACAGATAAGTCCAGGCAAGACCAAAACAGTTATGAAAGTAAGTGAATATTAAAGACAGCATTTCACATCAGTAGGGAAAGGATATTCAGAGAATTGCAGCCCATAAAAACTCACCCCTGTGCACCAAAACATACCACACTTAAGATAATTAATCATGTATAATTAGACAGAGATGAGATGGGAAGGTGGAGAGAGACAGGGCTCAACGATGATAGATAATTTGAAACATCCTTTTTTAAACACCAAAGATGCCTTTAAAACTATTTCAAAAAGAGGAAGTAAATAAAACAAAAGCTGGATGACAAAGGTTTGTTTGTTGAGGTTTGTTACAATTTTAAAAATACAAAACTTGAGACATTGACTTTGTTTTGATAAATAGCTTCTTTAAAGAAGGAAATCATGTTCTTTCTCTTTCACTTTCCCCACAGAAAAAGAACAGTCATGAAGTGTCAGTTGCCACCAGACAACACTAAACCCCAGTCTACGCTTAGGAGAGAACACTACATAAGAGTTCGTTAGCATGGTTACTAGTACCCTGCCTAGTGAGAAACACTTCTGTAGTAATTTACTGTAAAAGCAATGCCTAGAAGTATAGTCTTACTTGGTTTGAAGGCTCCACAGCCTGGTGTTTTAGAAAACGCACATTTCACTAAGAGTGAACTTGTTATGGTCTCTCTGACTACTTTGGCAAAAATTATTGCAATAAACCCTTCTGGAAAAGTATTTTAGACAGGATTATAGATTCTGTTAAGTTTTATTATGATTAAATCTTTTGTTTCCAAATTTCTAATTAGCATAGTATTGTTGTTGAAACCACAAGGGGATTTCAGTGTAGGTCTGGTTGCTTGCTACACAAGGATCCAATTACTAAGACAATGAGGATTTCCAAGGAAGAAGGGAATTTTTTAACACAACAGACATCTTGTTGGGAGATCAGAAGAAGCTGCCTCAAATTTCTCTCTCTGCTAATGGAATCATGGGCTTTTAAAAGAGCTCAGGTGCCTTGGGGGAAGGTTGTAGGGGATGTTATCGTATAATCCAAAAGCTAATCACAAGTGATTATTTATCAACAAATATAATTAATATTTCCCTAGAGAAGTGCATAGAATGATGAACAAATAAGAGTGATAATGGGAATAGAATTTTGTAATTATAAGGTATCTAAGGCAGTTGTTGGGGGACCTAACACAAGCTACACACAAACACTTTGCCCTCTTCCACCTCCTTCTCTCCTCCTAAGACACAAAGGCTCTATCTGACTAGTCCACCCTCTGAGAAGTTTGTGCCAAAAGGCCACAACATTACAGGCAAGCTGTGGAATTTTTCCACCGACCTAGGGCCTCATATAAAAGTGGTCTCTAACTGCCCCTGGGGGCAGACACCATCTTTGCACCTCTAAGGCCCATCATCTCCTCTTTCAATAAAGTTGGCCTAAATTTCTCCACTCCACTGCAGCTTCCTCTTTGGGCACCATTTAAACCTTTCAGCAGGGATTTTTCAACCAGTGTGCCATGAAAGGATCTTAGATGTGCCATAAAAAATTTTAAAGATCATTAATCAAATTATTTTTGAAAAAGTTCAAAGCACAATAAGTATATATATATGTTTTACTCTTTTTTTGATTAACATCATTTAAGTGTGCAGAAGAAGTTTAATTATAGGTTTAAGTGTGTTGTGAAATTTACAAGAAAGGTTGGAAAATACTGATCTAAGGTGAAAAAACTCCATTTAAATAAAAATTAATTAATGCTGTTATCCAGGCCTTTCATCTGTAGAGGGAGAAGCTACAGAACTCTGTTGGATGGTCCTTGGCCATACCTGTAAAAGAATTGCCTTCCCATTGTAAAAATAACATTCTGAATGCCTTTCAATACAAAGTTTATAGGTTAAGCCCTAGTGCATGTCTTACCTAGGTGCTTAATCATTCCCAGATATGGATGATTTTGTCCTCAGTTGTTTATACTTATAGATGTAATCAAGAATATATGATATTTGTAGTTTTTTAAAACTTTTTGTAGAGACAGCATTTCACTGTGTTACCCAGGCTGGTCTCAAACTCCTGGCCTCAAGTGATCCTCCCACCTCAGCCTTCCGTAGTGCTGAGATTATAGGCATGAGCTACTGTGCCCAGCCTGATTTTATCATAATTTATATTATCTTAATTATAGTAAAAATGAAATACATCTAATTGATTATTAATTCTTTCATAGTTTTCTATATTATGGAATCACCATAATCTGATTAGTCATTTCCATTATAATGAATACTGGGTTTTTACCAAGACTTTATTGAACAATCGAAAGAACATTTCTGAGATGCCTGTCATCTTACTACAACATTCTAGAGCTCTCAGACGAGTTTATTTTTTAGTGTGGATAAGATGTAGAGAAGCTGGTTTAAAATGTTTAATATAATCTGGGGGAATGTTAGGGACAGGTAAGGAACAAGGTAAGAAGGAAAAGAAAAGTGGACAATTGCTGAAACAGAGGAAACGATTCCTTAGCCTAGGCATGAGCAGAGTGGGAAGACAGACTATTCTGGGCTACTACAAAAGCAGAACTAGCCAAGATGGTGGTCAGAAAGTTTTGAAATTCAGACACTGCTCAATCCATAAGACCCCTGCAAAGGGCTTGATCACTAGAAACTTTTTAAAGAAGAAGCTGGTCGGGCAGCGCCTGTGGCTCAAGGAGTGGGGCGCTGGCCCCATGTACCAGGGGTTGCAAGTTTGAGCCTGACCCCAGCCAAAACTGCAAAACAAAACAAAACAAACAAACAAAAAAAACAGAAAAAGCTGGTCAGCATCCCATGATTAATCAATGCTCTATTTATATCTTAGAGACTTTCCAAAAGAGAAATTAGTTAAGAATAATGTGGCATCAGCTCGATCAAGACCCTAGGTGAAATACATACATAAACATGAACTAAGAAATACATAAGCATTAGAAGTAGGTAGGGCAAAGCTAGGAATTGAAGAATAAATACAAGGGAAATTGTTTTCAAGGGTCCCTCCTCATATTCAAGGAAGAGACCCACACCTTTCTCTCAACCTATTCTATCTGCTTATAAACTTAAATGTGCTCCATTTGCTTATGAACTTAAGTGTGTTCTCTATGCTTAAAAAAAAGAATTAAACCTTCCTGTTAATTTGCCCCTGCTATCTGTGCCTTCTTTTCCCGCTGGTTCAGCTACTACCACTTAGTTTCCTCTTTTTGTGCCCACCAGGTCATAGGGCTTTCAGATTCTGGGGACTGCTTGCAAGTGGCACCCAGACAAAGCCCAAACAAGGGCTGGGGTCTTCAAAGCCCCCTGACAGGATAGATACAATATGGCCTTGGCTCAAACTGTACAAAAGTAATGCATGTGACAAAAGAAATAAACAAATAAAAAATGTTTAGTATCTGTTTCTTCCACTTGATATTGTCAGTCTTTCGATATTTTTCACACTCACTACTGTGATTTCTGAAAATTAATCATCTGTCTCTTCTACAATTTGAGAGTTATTTTTCCAAATTGATCACTGGTGTTTTAAATTTATTTACAGTATCTGTTCTTCATCTAGATGCTTTCTTTCAATTGTAATGAGGCCAGATGTATCAAAATCTTTCTTCATGGTTTTGGGGTTGTTCAATTGTATTTAAGAAGACATCACAATTTATATTTTCTTATAATGCCTTGTATTTTTTTTCATATATTTCTTTATTCTATCCAAAATTTTTCATTTTTTTAAAACTCACTTTGTGGAACAAGTAATTATATTTACAAGATTTGCAGCCAAACAATATAAAATGTACACGGTGAAAGCTCTAGCCCTAACCTTGTTCCTTCTTTTTCTAGGCCTTTTCCATTCTATGAAAGGAAAGTTCTTTAATTCTTTTTTTTTTCTTTGTATTCTTCCAGAAGTTCATTATGCACATCAAGTAATTAGAAATATAAGATAATGATTTTCCAAAATTGAGCGGCATGGATCATTTATGATCTTTTTCACTGGATGTCCAACTGTTTGAACATCATTCACTGAGAAGCCCGTCATTTCTTCATTGATTTTAAATGCCAGCTTTCTCATGTCATAAATTCTTTTATGGATATGTGACTATTTTGGACTCCCCTGTTTTGTTTATTTGTTTGTTTTTGTTATTTTTATTCCTTCTTTATTCTTCCTGTGTCAATAACACAATATTTTTCCAGTTTCTTTATTTTTAGGAAATATATGTATACTTAATTAAAAGCTCAAAAAGTTTTTTTTTATTAAATCATAGCTGTGTACAATAATGCAATCATGAGGTACAATGTGCTGGTTTTATATACAGTTTGAAATATTTTTATTGAACTGGTTATCATAGCCTCCATGGCATTTTCTTAGTTATTGTGTTCAGACATTTATATTCTATATTTAGTAAATTTCACATGTACCCTTCTACTAAGATGCACCGTAGGTGTGGACCCACTAATTACACTCCTTCCACTCATCCTCCTCTCCCCTCCCTTGTCCATTTCCCCATATTCTTGTGCTGAGATTGGGTTATAGCTTTCGTATGAAAGCTATAAATTAGTTTCACATTAGGGCTGAGTACATTGGGTACTGTTTCTTTCATTCTTGAGATTCATTCTTTACTAAGAAGAATATTTTCCAGCTCCACCCATGTAAACATGAAAGAGGTATAGTCTCCATCTTTCTTTAAGGCTGAATAATATTTCATGGTGTACATATAACACAATTTATTAATCCATTCATGAGTCAATGGGTACTTGGGCTATTTTCATGACTTAGCAATTATGAACTGGGCTGCAATAAATATTCTGATACAAATATCTTTGTTATAATGTGATTTTTGGTTTTCTGGATATATACCTAGTAAAGGAATTATAGGATCGAATGGCAGGTCTATTTTTAGATGTCTAAGTATTCTCCAAACATCTTTCCAAAAGTAACAGATCAGTTTGCATTCCCACCAGCAATGTAGAAGTGTTCCCTTTTCTCCACATCCAGGCCAGGCCACATCTCTGGTTTTGGAATTTTGTGATGTGGACTAATCTTACTGGAGTCATATGATATCACAAAGCAGTTTTGATTTGCATTTCTCTGATGATTAAGGATGATGAGCATTTTTTCATTTGTCTGTAGGCCGTGCACCTGTCTTCTTCAGAGAAGTTTCTCTTCAAGTCCCTTAGAACTATGAAACACTAAGCAAAGAAATAGCTGAAGATGTTAACAAATGGAAAAACATACCATGTTCATGGCTGAGAAAAATTAACATTGTCAAAATGTCTATTCTACCCAAAGCAATATACAATTTTAATGCAATCCCTATTAAAGCTCCATTGTCATACTTTAAAGATCTCGAAAAAATAATACATCGTTTTATATGGAGTCAGAAAAAACCTTGAATAGCCAAGACATTACTCAGAAATAAAAACAAAGCAGGAGGAATTATGCTACCAGACCTTAGACTATACTATAAATCGATAGTGATCAAAACAGCATGGTACTGGCACAAAAACAGAGAGGTAGATGTCTGGAACAGAATAGAGAACCAAAAGATGAACCCAGCTACTTACCGTTACTTGATCTTTGACAAGCCAATTAAAAACATTCAGTGGGGAAAAGATTCCCTATTTAGCAAATGATGCTGGGTGAACTGGCTGGTGACCTGTAGAAGATTGAAACTGGACCCACACCTTTCATCTTTAACTAAGATAGACTCTCACTAGATTAAAGATTTAAACTTAAGACATGAAACTATAAAAATGCTAGAAGAAAGTACAGGGAAAACTCTTGAAGGAATCAGCCTGGGTGAATATTTTATGAGGACCCCTGGGGCAATTGAAGCAGCATCAAAAATACACTACTGGGACCTGATGAAACTAAAAAGCTTCTGCACAGCCAAGAACACAGTAAGAAAAGCAAGCAAACAGTCCTCAGAATGGGAGAAGATATTTGCAGGATATGTCTCTGACAAAGGTTTAATAACCAGAATCCACAGAGAACTCAAATGTATTAGCAAGGAAAGATCAAAAAGTTAAAAAAAATCAGATACAGGGGCCCTAATCACTCTTGCCCTGAATGGTGATGTGATGTTTCCACACCAGTAGAGGCAAGTGAAGAAGACCTGAGGCTATTGTTTTTTGTCTACCATGTGCTTAGCTTCTAGAACAGGGTTTCACTCCTACAGAAGCACACCACCAATCAGGAGCAGTGGCTCACACCTATAATCCTAGCACTCTGGAAGGCTGAGGTGGGAGGATTGCTTGAGCTCAGGAGTTTGAGATCACCCTGAGCAAGAGTGAGATCCTTATCTCTACTATCAATAAAAATAGAAAAATTAGCCAGACACTATGGTGGGTGCCTGTAGTCCTAGCTACTTGGGAGACTGAGGCAGAGGGATCATTTGAATCTAGGAGCTTGAGGTTGCTGGGAGCTAGACTGATGTCATGGCATTCTTGCCTAGTGAGCTCTGTCTCACAAAAATAAAAAAAGAAGCACACAACTCTCCTCACTCCAAGTTCTAGACCCTTATTTACCTAGGATTTTGCCTGGGTGATGAAACAGTCTATAAAACAGTTCCTAATTCCTTCCCAAAGGGATTGACATCATTTTCAAGGTACACACAGAGAGAAATTGCTAATGAGGCAATACTAAGCAAAACATATACCTTGGGGCCTCATGTACATATGTATTTTTTACATTGATTACCCTGAGTCTACTCTTTGGCTTTGGAAGCCTGGAACTTGATTTTTCAGTACAGTATGAAATAGATTCATCTTTTAGGGCAGATTCTTTTTTCTTTTTGAGACAGAGTCTCACTATGTTGCCCTTGGTAGGGTGCCATGGCATCACAGCTCACAACAACCTTAAATACTTGGGTGTAAGCAATTCTCTTGCCTCAGCCTCCCAAGTAGCTGGGACTACAGGCCCCTGCCACAACTTCTGGCTATTTCAGGGAAGATTCTTATGAACCAGGTGTGTAAAACTGATACATAAAACCAAATGCAGGTTTATTAATTTATAATTAAAAATAATCATACTGACCAGAATACCAGAACATTTACATCTTTTTGTTCAGTTCTTTCTCTCTCTGAAGGCAATATTTAATGTCAATTAACAAAGAAATTGCTTGATAAATAAAGAACAAAGGCAGTTTAATACAGATTACAGTTTAATACAGGTTCAAGTGTTTATTGGCAGCAGGCAAAGGCTCATGCTAGGAAAAATTTCATCAGTGGAATCAGATAATTTGACAACTGTTGGCTACAAGTCCCTGTTTCAACCTCTTCCCCTGGATGGGCTCATCATTGGGCCTGGAAATTTCTCAAATTATTTGGCTAAGGGTTTTTCCTTTTCTGTCTGGTCACTGGCCAACTATTCACGTTGTAACACTGCTTTTCTAGACTGCCAAGATGACCAACCTTTCTTTGGATGAGAAATCATGTGTCAGATTACAGTCTCCTTCTGCTGACATCTTTAAAGTTTTTTAAAAAATCTTTTAAAAATTATTTGTCTATCTATCTATTTATTTATTTGAAGATAGGATTTCACTGTCCCCCAAGCTGGAATGTAGTGAGCTGATTATATTCACTGTAACCTTGACTTTCTGGCCTCAAGTGATCCCTCCACCTTAACCTTCTGAGAAGCTGGTACTGATAGGCTGGGAGGAGGGCATCAGGTGCCAAGGTAGGCAAGGAAGTGGTAAGGGCAGACAGAGAGCAAAAAGCAAATTGTAGCTAGGAACCAAATTGGACTAGGAACTATTCCCCAGTAGGAACATACACAGTCAAGAGTTCCTAGTGATTTTTATCTGACTGAGCTCATTACCATCTAATTAGCATAGCATGTGCAGAGGATTCTGGGAAGACATATGCAGAGAAAGGGAAACTATTACGTAACCAAGCTATTATGCAGCCTGTTACCTATGCTGTTATATACACAAGACTTCAGCTTCTTTCCCCAGGAGTGAAGACTGACCTGTTCTCTCTCCAGACCATATTTTCACCCTGTGTCATTTTCTGTGTAGATTCCTTTCTCATTTTCTTTCACTTCATATATCTTCTTTCTTTTCCTGTAATACAGTGTTTGTGGGGATTGCTCTATGTCTGTGATTTCTCTGTCATCAGCTCAACTCAGCACCAGTACTCATTCTTGACACTGGGAGCCAGGGGACCAGGGAATACTCAAGACCTACGAGGATTACAGGTGCAAGCCACTCAACCTATCCAAAAAAAAGCTTTTTAAAAAATTAGGCAATAAATATGATAGTTCAACTGCAGTAGTCATTTCACAATGTATCTGTGTATCAAATCATCATGCTGTATACTTTAAATACATACAATTTTTATTTTCTCATTGTATCTCAACAAGGCTAGAAAAAAGAATATTATTATTTATATATCTATCCAAAAACTCTATGCCCTATCTTAATTTAATCCTTATAACAACGTAAGGAGGTAGGTATATTATATTCTATTATCAATAGGAAAACAAAGGCAGAGAAAAGATAAGAACCTCTCTCAAAGTTTCACAGGTCATCAGTGAGGAATTCAAGCCATTAATATTTATTGAGAGAATTGATAAGTGTCATGGTGTTCTAGTCATCATCACTATTTTGTGAAAGTCCCTTGCTTAGTTTTATCTTTTGCATCATTGTGGAAGTTAGTTTTATCTTTTAGTTTCTGGGTGTTTATTTTGCTGATGGTCCATTGTGATGGTCAGTGGGTAGAACAGTTCTAAGTATTTCCTGTAGAGCTTGGGGGGGTTTTTTGTTTGTTTGTTTTTTTGCAGTGTTTTTTGGCTGGGGCTGGGTTTGAACCCACCACCTCCTGCATATGGGGTTGGCGCCCAACCCCTTTGAGCCACAGGTACCGCCCTAGAGCTGGTCTTGTGGCAAACTTTCTCAATGTTGGCATATCAGTAAAAGATTTGATTTCTCTGTCAGTTTTAGACCTCTGAAGTAGGTTTTATCCTAGGGATGCAAGGCTGGTTTAACATATGAAAGTACATAAACATAATCCACCATATCAACAGAAGCAAAAACAAAGACCACATGATCCTCTCAATAGATGCAAAAAAAAAAAAAAAATTTTTTTTTGATAAAATCCAGCATCCTTTTCTAATTAGAACACTGAAGAGTACACTCATAGGTGGCACATTTCTTAAACTGATCAAAGCTATCTATGACAAACCCACAACTAATATTTTACCGAATGGAGTAAAATAGAAAGCTTTTCCATTTAGAACTGGAACCAGACAAAGTTGTCCTCTATCACCATTACTATTCAACATAGTGCTGAAAGTTCTAGCCAATACAATTAGGCAAGAGAAGGAAATAAAGGGCATCCAAATGGGAGTAGAGGAGGTCAAACTCTCCCTCTTTGCTGACGATATGATCTTATATTTATAGAACCCCAAAGACTCAACCACAAGACTCCTGGAAGTCATCAAAAGATATGGTAATGTCTTAGGATATAAAATTAATGTCCACAAGTCACTAGCCTTTATATATGCCAATAACAGCCAAGATGAGAAGCTAATCAAGAACACAATTCCCTTCACAGTAGCTTCAAGAAAAAATGAAATACCTGGTAATACACATAACAAAAGAGGTGAAGGACCTCTATAAAGAAAATTATGAAACCCTAAGAAAAGAAATAGCAGAATATATTGACATATGGAAGAACATACCATGCTCCTGGCTGGGAAGAATCAACATTGTTAAAATGTCTATACTGCCCAAAGCAATCTACAGATTCAATTCAATCCCCATTAAAATACCAACATGATACTTTGAAGAACTGGAAAAGAACTGGAAAAGAACTGGAAAAAAATAGTTTTTCATTTTATATGGAACGAGAAAATACCCATATAGCCAATGCAATTCTTAGTAATGAAAACAAAGGCAGAGGCATCACTTTTCCAGACTTCAGGCTATATTACAAGTCCACAGTGATCAAAGCAGCATGATAAAAAACAAACAAACAAAAAAAAAAAAACAGCATGATATTGGCACAAAGATAGAGACATAGACATTTGGAACCAAATAGAAAACCAAGAGATTAAACCACTCTCTTATAGCCATATGATCTTTGACAAACTAAACGAAAGTATACACTGGAGAAAAGAATCCATATTTAATAAAGGGTGCTGGGAGAACTGGAAAACCACATGTAAAAGACAGAAACTGGATCCACACCTTTCACCACTTACACAAATTGACTGAAGATGGATAAAAGATTTAAATCTCAGGCATGAAACAATAAAAATCCTAGAAGAAAGTGTGGAAAAAACTCTTGAAGATGTTGGCCTGGGGAAATATTTTATGAAGAGCAGTGGTGATTGCAACAATAACAAAAACAAACAAATGGCACTTAATTCAATTGAAAACCTGCACAGCTAATGACACAACCATTAAAGCAAATAGATGACCTTCAGAATTTGTATGTTATGAATCTGACAAAGGTTTGATAACCAGGATCTATAGAGAACTCAAATTAATCCATGAAAAAAGAATAAGCAATGTCATCTATCATTGGCCAAAAGACATAAACAGAACCTTCTCTGAGGAAGACAGACAAATGGCTGACAAACATGAAAAAAATGTTCATCATACCTAATCATCAGAGAAATGCAAATCAAAACTACTGTAAGATATCACCTAACTCCAGTAAGATTAGCTCACATCACAAAGTTCCAAAGTTGAAGATGCTGGCATGGATGTGGAGAGAGGGTAACACTTTTACACCATTGATGGGACTGCAAACTATTAAAGCCTCTTTGTAAAGAAGTATGGAGAATCCTCAAAGAACTCAAATCAGACCTTCTATTTGACCCCATAATCACACTACTGGGCATCTACACAGAATGTCTTTATCATAAAGACATTTGCCCTAGATTGTTTACTGCAGCTCAATTTACAGTCATCAAGATTTTGAAACAACCTAAATGCCTATCCACTCAGAAATGTGTAGGACAATATTTAGAAATAAACATATCCTACATCAAGCACACAGAGTAAATTCAGTGTGAGTTTAAGATGACTTATTTTTCTTCCAGAGGCTTAAGAGATCTGGACCCCCCTGGGTTACTCGCAGAGTTAGGCTTTTTTGGAGTTGTAAAATTCCTTAGGCCTTTTCTCTGAAGCTGTACAGACTGTGAAGCCTGAGATCCAAGGGCATGCCACCCTTCCTCAGAGATACGGGTCAGAGGTTTGACATATGTTATAATAGCAACATATTGTCAGAGGTCTATAGATATTCTGCCCTGAAGGAAGGACATAGTCATTACTTCATACTGGGTAAACTGAGTGAATGCTTGACGATATTCAAGCATTCCATCTTTGTAATCTTCCTTTCGATACCTGCTCAGAAATTAGTGACTGTTTAGAAGAAATTTACTACAAGCGTGATTGTATTGATATGCAAAAAAGAAATAAGATAATGATTAAACTAATAGATAATAGATTGTGTATGTGATTGGAAAAGTATAAAACCAAAACCTGGAATAAAAGATTTTTGCTATATGCCATCCCACGGTGTATAGTCTGGTTCTTGACTTAATAATTACAGGAGCGAGTTTACACCCATGGCAAAGCTGCTGTTCGTTTGCGTCTCCAGTCACGCAACAAAATGGATTAACAAACTGTGGTATATGTATACCATGGAATATTATTCAACCATAAAAATATGGTGACTTTACATCTTTTGTATTAACCTGGATGGAGTTGAAACACATTCTTAGTAAAGTATCGTAAGACTAAAAAAAGCAAATAGCCAATCCACTCAATACTAATAGGAAGCCAGCAAACAATCTAATTCACGCCCACATAGGAGAAAAATTCATTTCAATTCACATTAGAGAAAGGGGGAATGAAGGAGGGGAAGATAAGGGAAGGGCTTGGGGTACTTCCACTGAATGGACACAATGTAGGGGTGTATGGCACACCTTTTTGGTGTGGGACACAATTACAAGAGGAACTCCACCTAACAAATTCAAATATTGTGACCTGGTTATTTGTACCTTCACATTAACCTGAAATTTAAAAAAAAAAAAAAAAAAGCACTAGTAATGAGGACATGTATCTGCAAAGAATAATTCATATCATAGGCTTTGGTGTTATACAGAGCATAACAATCTAAGGGTCATGGTGTGTGCAGTAGAGCAGACTTTTGTCCAAAGAACTTTATTCTTTTCCATGTAGGATTCCTTATGTGTCATTTTGTGTGGTCCTAAATTCCCTATAGGGAATGAGGACACAACAATATAAATTTTCCACAGAGATTTTTTTTTTTCTGAGTTCTATATAAGCAAAGTAAACCTGCTTACTCAATTTTGTATATATCCCACTAATTTTAAATCTCAGTATGTGCTAAATTAAAATATAACTTTTCCCAACCAGAATTTCTGTGTTTTTTACTTTGATACTTCTATTACCCAATTCCAAAAACTAGGGGTTTATCCTGAATGTGTCTACTTTCCCCATTCTCCACATACAGAAACATAGAAAATCCTGGTGCTTCAATTCATTACATCTTCCAAATCTGTCCAGTGTTATCTTTTGTAGTGCCACTTCTTCTGTGTCTTCAATATTATCATTATATTTCTCATTTTGATGCATATAACATTTCCTGGTATATTCCTGCTTACAACTATCTCTAATACACACACCCTGATATTTTCAGAACTATCTTTTGATACCCCAAACTGATTCTGTGAGTTCACTGTTTACAGATTTTCAGTATGTTTTCCTAGTCCTCAACACCAAGTCAAAAAGCATGCATTGCACTATAGGACCTCAACTTTTAAAGTCAAATCAGCCAAAGATCCTTGGAACAAATCTATGTATAAACAAAATCACATCTATTAACTAGAGGTAGTCAGGGAGGTTGCTCCATTGATGCCACTGGGCAAGCATTATCTTGACAGGTCTGAGTCCACTTTGAGGAACATGGTGGAGGCAGTCTATGGGAAGTTGTGGCCTATTCAGGATGTGTTAATGTTTCTCAAGGGGGATTAGGAGAAGAGGACTAATTAGGGATTGGGTGGTGATAAAGGCATTTATGAATTAGGTATTCTCAATAATGGCTGCATGTAGCAAAGCAGGTTGAGGCTTCCCTGAGAAACAAAGGATAATAATTCAAACAAGGCGTCATAATAGCATATTATAGTTGCTGAATAACCTGGAGAGAAAGAATGATTCAGGATAACTTTGTGACCAGATTTACCTGTCTCTGCTCTTCAACCTAGTTAACACCAGGGCTGCCTTGATCTTTATCAATCCAAGCTGATTGTTCTACATTTAGTCCTAGATAGGATTTTACTCTTTCATCACTAATCTCTTTACTCTTATTTCTCACCTAGAAATTTATGTCAAATTACCAACAATTTTCTGAAGCAAAATAAATAAGGATTTTAATCTAATCCCCAGAATTTGTATATGTTCTACATATATGAAATGCCTTTCTAGAAACTTTATCCCCATCCACTTTCCAACGATCATTAAGGGATACCTTTAGATTTATCCTGTCTTGAAGGGTTCAGGCAACATGAGCTCTGTGAATTTTGGCATGTTTGATATCGGGTAGTCTTAGGCCTATTGGAAAATTGGTTATTGCCTGTTAGGTTCCCTTTCCTTCCTTGACAAATAGAGAATCTGAGACTTGCAAGAAGGGATTACATAAAGCATTACATAATCTGAAATTCCTGGCCCATAGTGAAAAATACTATAGACTTTATTAGCAAGAACAACAGCATTGACTAATAGATCTGGAATAAGAATTAATTGTTTCATCTGGAGGTTTATAATCTTTTAAAATGACTGTCTTCAACACATCTTAAAGCTGTGATATCCTTAGCAAATACTTTTCTAGTTGTTATTCTTCTTTCTTTTTTTTTTTTTTTTTTGCAGTTTTTGATCGGGGATGGGTTTGAACCTACCACCTCCAGTATATGGGGCTAGTGTCCTATTCCTTTGAGCCACAGGCACCTCCCAGTTATTCTTATTTCTATCTGGGATTTCAGATTTTTCTGCCCTGTCATCATTTTTGCAAAATTCAAAAGTTCTCAATCAGATTTGAGATTAACTTATGAGATACCTAATAAATCACTTTCTTTTCTCTTTGACTAAACAAGATGAAAAATGTCAGAGGATGGAAGGGTGACTACTTTACCAGATTGTTTTTGAAACTATTTAAGGGACACACTTTGCATTTAAATAGATGTGTAAATTTGCCCAATCTGGATTTCACACCCAGTAATTTAGGAAGTAAGTGTATCCCTCTCTGCCTCAGTTTTCTCAATTCAAAAACAAGTAGTGTTCTCTGCTACATAGACTATGGCAAAATTATAGTGGGCATTTTAGGTTATACTAACTCACAGACTAGCACATACTAGGAGAAATTTTCAAAAGAGTAACTATAATTTCTAGTCATAATTGCTGTTAAAAATGCTCCCTCAAACTGGCATATAATGGAAGAAGTTGACTTACACGAATGGCATAACATTATATGTTAGGATTGGTGGACTTGAAGAATAAATGAAGAAAGAAATCCTTCAAATTAAACAAAAAAGCATTTAGGGAATAAACAAAATAATGGGGGGAAATGTGGCTCTATTGGAAACATAGAAATATGCCAAAAATGAGGTGAAGAAATTTTATGAAATTTAATAATTCTAACAGTCATAATTCAGATGAAAATGGAGGCTGAAGAAAATAATTTTTCCTAGAAACCTGAAAGGCTCCTATCTTTTTAATTTCTGGATGAAACTAAACAAAGGACATTATATAAAGACCATTCCCAAAGGTCTCTTTTGGTCCCAGAGCCTGAACAGAAGGGCAAAGATGCTCAAGCACTTCTGTAGTCTCTGTTATTAGAACTGATCCCCTACGTCTTTCTGGCCACAGATACATACTTTTTAAAGATCAGAAGAAGAGTCATGATCTGCAGGTTCAAGACTCTTTCATAAATTTCCTTGCTTAGTCAAAGAAAGTAGTCAGATTTGTGCTTCTGAGGGAAACTGTATGCAGCCCATGGGCGTAAATAAAAGATCTGTCAGATTTATTAACCTTGGTAGCTACCATTCAGTAAAGGTCTGGGTTAATCCTTCTGGCAAGGTGAAGCTCCCCAAGCAGTATTGTACCTCCTGGACTTGTAGAGTTCTTGGCTAGTATAAACTGTCACCGAGACTAGAATTTTCAAAGTTGTTGCTCTGTCAGGGAGAAGGAAACCCTCTGCAGAATGTCAGTCCCTGAAGTACACCACTCCCTTTCCCTCCACAATTACAACATGTGTTTGGCTCAGAAGTTACCTCAGTCTTAATTAGGGTTTAATTATTTTAACTGTAAGATGTACAGTGAGAAAGAGAACAATTACCAATTTTCTGTATATAAGGTTTTTCATTTTTATGGTCCTCTCTTCACCTTCTCAAGGTTTTAGATCTCTAAATCTGAGTGGGGACCAGCTTCTGAAACACTTCCCTTTTTTTCTCAAGGCCTTCTTCATACACAGGGTTGTAATAAATGATGACTTGCACTGGAGACTCCACTTTCTGAACACATCCCAACCCTAGATCTGATGGAACAGGATGAGAGTCACCGTGCTCTTCCTATGCACATTGGTGGTTAGAAGTCTTTGTCATAAGTGCTTGTCTTATTATTTTATCTATTAAACCACAAATGGAATTCAAAAAGTAAAACAACCTCCCTCCCTTTTTAATGACTAATCTTGCCTTATAAAGCTTCAATGATATTTCTATGATTATCTACATCCAAGAATTGTCCTTCTATCTATTACTCATTTTTGGCCTAAGGAAGAGCTTTTTTCACCCCCAGTGTAAAGAGATATAACTAAATGGGGACACAGAACAAAGAAAAGAATAGAATTATTTTTCAAGAAGTGAGAACAGCACTGAGCTGAGTTAGGAGGTAGGGTTTTGGTCACCGCCATGCTTTCATTTTCTATGTGATGGTACCTTCATTACCTAGAGGTGTGTCTGGTATACAATAGGTGCTAAAGACCCTTGTGCAATAAAATAAATAGGTTTTTAAGGTAAATTCTATTTTTATCCCCAATTTTGAAAGCCTAATGACACTTTGAAGAGTAAATGCAAACAAAAAAATAAGAAAAAATAATTTCTTTTGATACAAAAGAGAGGAATTCCTTCCCTTTAGAGTATTTCTTTAGAAAAACTTACAATTTTTAATGTTGTTTCTCTGCCCCTTTGAAATATATGTAAATCTTTTCAAAAGTTAAATAATGCTCTCACCATTTTTTCAACCCAGGAATTTTTTCCCCAAGGCTCTGGAGCCATCCTTTGAAATGTTATCATCAGGAAGATAGTGCTCCTATATCCCACTTTATGTGGGAGAGAAGGTATCTAAAGTCTCTGGGAACTTTGCTCCAAGTTGGCGCAACTATCATCTGTCATTAAGATATGAGAAGTCTTTTTTTCTTTGGGAAAGCCAATTAATTAACACAGATAATCACCCAAATCATCAGGAAAATTTAGGATGAACTATGTTTAACAAGTGGTATAGTCTGGTCCTCTTAATTGAAGATAAATTATAGTTTACATATAAATAGATTATTGATGGTTAATATAGGCACACATAAAGATATAAATATAATTTGGGAATGTGTATATATGTAAGGGTGTCTATTCAACTATAAAGATTTTGTTCTGTTCTTGGCAATCTCTTTAATTGATTATCTATGATGTGCATCACATTTCAGCTTAATGTTTTTCAATAAAAAATTATTTTTTTTCTTTCACTTTCATAGAGAGGTTTTGGGATTTGGCAGGAGATTTTGTTTTTAATTATCATTCTCCAACACACAAAAATAATGGCCAAATGAAAAATTGAACATGGAGAATTTATACAAGGAGATAAGCTCTTTACAAACAACCATAGCTCCTTTTGTCAATTTTTCCTATGTGTTCTTCTGGGTAGTTTTTCCTTCAATTTGTCTCACTGTCTTAGAGACATGAGTCTCTAAGTCTCAATATGGCTCACATCCCTCATGGTGTTTGTCTTTGGCTATCTCTTTTTGCATGAGGTATTCAGAATGAATACCTCATGGTGGCAGTTCTGGGGATTATATGTGGATACTAATGATTCCCAGCTGGATCACAATGGATGGGGGACATTTGATAAGTCATTTGGCTTCTCCATCACTGAATTTTCCCTTATGTAAAATGGTTATGAAAACAAGACCTACCTCAGTGAGTTTTTGTGAACATTCAGGAAAATGTTATATGTTGATAATCAAAAATGCTTAGGTAGAAGAAAAAACATCTTTTGCCATCTTAAGAAAAAGCAAGACATAGTGAGTTATACAGATGGCTACATCTGCATTTCTTGAAAATTGAATTATATAATTCAGAATTTCTAGCTTATATCTAGAACAGCTCTTGGCCATCATAATCTATGTCGGTTTCATTGCACAAGTAATAAATCTATAAGAGCCATAAAGATGCTCACTTAAATAAATCAGTCCTACAACTAATTAACTAGTCAGATATCTCCATCTGAATCTTTCCTATTTGTAGAGTATGTTCCCCAAACTATGTTTGTTATATGACCCACTTTTTCTTTTTTTTTCTTGTTCTAATTTTGAAACAATTAAAAATCACTATCAAAAAAGCTGAGGCATGTGATAAAAATTTATCAGATAATTTTTAAGAATTATAATGAAGTTTGCATTAAAACTCTTTCCTCTTCCTACCCCACCTCCCAGTTTGTAGGGAGCCTGGGACAAGGATAGCATGCCAAATCCTTGTATATTTTCTGCAGTGCCCAGGATAGTTATTGGTCAGAATATAACTCAGAGTTGCATCTTCTGGGATTCTCTGTCTTTAGGCTTAAATCTGATTTCTTCATTCTTCCTTTGATTTCACTCTTTAGTGGCACAATTTTTTTTTTTTTAATTTCTACCCAATCCAGTGACTTTTCCAACTTCCATGTGTTAATGTAAGCAGCTGTCACTTCCCAAACTGGAAGCTGACATTCCTTTACAAGTACCAGAAACTGAGAAGTTAGGAAGTGAGACGCAATCTCCTAATATTAAACTGTTAAAATAGTTTTGGGTTCTGTTGGTTAGGAAGTTGTCTATAATGTTAAATCAGGGGAAGGATATTATTTGTTCAAAATTCAACTAGTGTCCAGATTTTAGCTCCAAATATCATTACCTGCTAAGTAGAATAAATGCTCTCTAGAGAACAGGTTGATTCTGGGGCTGGTTTAGTGAAAGTGCATCTTTTTGTGTAAAAAATTAAAGAAATGTTCAAAGAATAACAAGGATATTTCAAATAGGGAGCTAATTTGGATATTTTGCCACAGTCAATATCAATGGGATAATTGTTGGCATCCAAATATGTTCTATTGAGTGAATAATAGTATTGTATTAGTATTAATTTCCTGAGTTTTAATAGCTGGCTTGTGCTATGTAAAAAATATTTAATTTTTCAGAAATAAAAATTGATGAGTGTGGCTTGGCACTTGTAGTACAGTGGTTACGGCACCAGCCACATACACCGAGGCTAGTGGGTTCAAATCAGGCCCAGGCCAGCTAAATAACAATGACAACTGCAACAAAAAACAGCCAGACATTGTAATGGTGGGTGCCTGTAGTCCAAACTATTTGGAGGCTGAGGCAAGAGAATTTCTTAAGCCCAAGAGTTTGAGATTGCTGTGAGCTGTGATGCCATAGCACTCTACTGAGGGCAACACAGAGAGACTCTGTCTCAAAAAAAAAAAAAAAAAAAAAAAAAAATTGATGAATGTAGAACTAAAAAGCATTAAGCAACTTTGGAAATTGATGCCACCAATATGGTAGAATAGGAAATACCAAGTGTAATTCCCCTGTAAAAAATTGTCTTTCCCCCATAAAAATAAATATAGACAGCTATTCTTCAAATTTTCCCAGAGAGAGCTCATATTAAAGGATATGCAGCAACATTGTGAGACAAAAAAATGAAAACTATCTATGTATAAAAGAGTGCTGGTGAGATTAGTATTCTTGAGACAATAGGAGACAGCTAGGAAAAAAGAAGAAAGGCAGAGGCTGTTAGTAAGATCTATGTGGCATGTTCTCTGGTGGTCTGCTCTCCAGAAGATACTGATATCTCCTGCCATTGAGTTAACCAATAGCTATATCCACCAGGGAACCCCAGAAAGGAAGACATGGTTGCACATTGTTCCCCCAACCAGAGAAGCAGCCACTGTTGAGCTGCTTCAAGAAAGGAATCATCAGGTCTTTAAATGCCATTCATGCCCAAAACACGGAGCCACAGCTTTCCAATGAATATCCACAAACTGGATCCAGGCTCTGTGGCTGCCCTAGGGCTACCCATGTCTCAGACATGGGAGCTATCACCTTAGTGAGCTGGTTTGCACTCCAGCCCTAGAGCCAACCCTTTGTTGCATACGCCTATGCAGTGCCATTACTAGCAGACCCCAGAGGCTTAACCCCTCCACATATGCCTCTTCTTCTGGCCTCAGCTCTGTGGTCACTCACCAGTCACTAGTGCCACCACTACTTTAAGCAAGACCTCAATTTAGATGCAATGCCAAGAGGGATGCCCTCAGCCAGAACTTCTTTGATTAAAGAAATAGATATCAGGACCTTAGCAGACCTCTCCACTAAAAACCCCAACAACCCTCACTGCCAATGTGAATATCCACAGAATTTCCTGCTGAGGATCCCTGTAACCTTCATCAATATGACTCACACTAACAAGAGTTGCACAGAGCCTATAGAACTGTGCCCTCATTGGTGCTAGAGCTGCTACACCCTAACCAACAAGCCCTCCCATACACACACACCATGAGGAAACATCTTTCCACAACAAACCTAGCTTTCAAAGTCTGTAAGAGATGACTACTCCACCAAATGTGCAGATATTTGGCAACAAAAACATGAAAAACCAAGGAAATATAACACCACCAAAGAATACAATATTCTTCCACTAGTTGACTCCAAAGAAATGTAGAGATAGGAACTGCCTAATAAATAATTAAAAATAATTGTATTAAGGAGATGAATGAAACTTCAAGAAAATACACAGAAGCAACTCAACAAAATCAGAAAAATAGGCTGAGTGTGGTGGCTCAGACCTGTAATCCTAGCACTCTAGGAGGCTAAGGCAGGAGGATAGTTTGAGCTCAGGAATTTGAGATCAGCCTGAGCAAGAGTGAGACCCCATCTCTGCTAAAAACAGAAAAATTATCCAGGTTTAGTGGTATGTGCCTATAGTCCCATCTACTAGAGAGGCTGAGGCAAGAGGATCACTTGAACCCAGGAGATTGCTGTGAGCTAGGCTGACACCACACCACAGTGCCCTAGCTTTTAGATTCTGTCTAAAGAAAGAAGAAAAGGAAGGAAAGAAAGAAGGAAGGAAGGGAGGGAGGGAGAAAGAGAGGAAGGAAGGAAACAAATCAGGAAAAGAGTAAAATAGTAAGTGACCAAGATAAGAAATTTAACACAGAAATTGAAGCTACCAAAAAGAAAAGAAAACCCACATCATGGAAATTCTGAAGCTAAAAAATACAATGAGTGAGATGAAAAATGCAATAGAGAACATCAACAATAGAACTGATTAAGCAGAAGAAAGGATCTGTGAACTCAAAGACGGATTTTTAGAAGAGTTGCAACAAAAAGAATTATGAGCAATGAAGAAATCTAATAAAATTTATGGGGCAGCACCAAAAGAGTAATTATTTGAATTAAAAGAGTTAAAAAAGGAGAAGAAAGAAATATGGTGAAAAGCTTATTTAAAGAAATAATGGCAAAAAAAAAAAAAAAAAAAGTTCTGAATTTGGGGAAAGATGTAAGCATCCAGGTACAGGAAAGCCAACAGTGTCCAATCATATTCAATTCCAATAAGAATACACAAAACCCTATTACAGTAAACCTGTCAAAAATCAAAGACAAAGGGAGGATCTTGAAAGCAGGAAAAGAAAAGAATCAAATAACATATAAGAGAATTCTAACATCATCAGATTTCTCAGTAGACTTCTTACAGGCCAGGAAAGAGTGGAATGATATTTTTAAGTGCTGAAGTGAAAAAATTTCAAACGAAGAATACTATACAGTGATTTTTCCTTATGCATGGTGGATACATTCCAAGAACTGAATAGATGTCTGAAATTGTGGATAATACTGAACCCAATTGCCATCAATTGAGACATGTTTCTGTTCATGTCATGCATCCACAAATTTAATGACTTTTTCATCTTAACTAAGCACTTACCATGCACTGTGGTCACAGTTTTGCACCTTGAAGTGCAACAGCAATAGTACAATGGATTTCTTTTCCTTCTTCACAATTTCACTAATATAAGATTCTTCCTTATTGTAGTTCTTAATAACTTTAGCATATAATTTTTTCTTATTAAATTGAGGACTTTAACCTTTTTGTTTAAAGGAAGCATTTTACACCTTCTTTTTGGCATATCTAAATTGTTAGCACCACTACTCTTATGCTTTGGGGCCATTAGTAAGTAAAGAAAGAGTTATTTGAACAAAAGTACTATGATCCCAGGACAGTCAGTCTCATAATTATTAAGTCTGCTACTAAGAAACTAAGCATGTAGTATACACAGCATGAATACAAGGATGAAGGGATGATTCATGTCTCTGGCAATATGGAGGATGATGGTGCAAAATTTCATTATACTACTCAGAATGGTGCACATTTGAAATTTAGGAATTTTTTTGTACCTGAAATTTTTCATTTAATATTTTTGGACTATAACTGACTGTGGGTAAGTGAAACTATAGAAAGTAAAACTGAAGAAAAGGGGGGAACTGCTGGACCCACAAAGATGTCCTTCAGAAATTAAGAAGAGATAAATTAATTATATCTTCTTAATTTATCTGGAAATAAATTATCTGGAAATAAATTAATTTCCCAACTGAGAAAATTCATCACCATGTTGTACAAAATGTGATAAAAGGAATTCTTTAAGCTGAAAGAAAAGGACACTACTCAGTAACAAGAAAACACATGAAAGTTCAAAACTTACTGGTAAAAGTAAGTATGCTGTCAAATTCAGAATACTCTAGTGCAGGGGTGTCCAACCATTTTTCTTCTTTGCCACAAATTGGAGGAATAAGAGTTGCCTTGGTCATACATTAAATACACCAACAATAGCTGATGAGCAAAGGAAAAGGTCTATGTATACTTTTCACAATATCCAACATCACAGATAAGTAAAACAGACCTTCAAAAGTCCACATGCAGCCCACAGGCCACATTTTAGACACTCCAGCCTGGTGCTTTAATGGTGATATGTAAGTCTCATATCTTTAGTATGAGGTTTAAAAGACAAAACTATCAGAAATAATAATAGCTATAATAACATGTTAATCGATATACAATATGAAAAGATATAACTTGTGTCATCAAAAAAAATAGGAATAGGAGGGTAGAGTAAAAGTATAAGTTATTTTATGTCATCAAAGTTAAATTGATATCAGCTTTAAACTGCCTGTTGTAACCGTGTTTTAGGTAAACTGTATGGTAGTCACAAGGCAAAAAGTTGTCAGAAATAATAAATTCAATGAAGTTGCAGGATACAAAATTAATATACAAAAAATCAGTAATGTTTCAAAACACTAACAACAAACTATCTAAAAAAGAAATTTAGGAAACAATTCCATTCATTATAGCTACCAAAAAAAATATTTAGATGTAAGTTTTACCAAGGGGACAAAGGATCTGCATGCTGAAAAGTTTCCAGGTCGCTCACCAACTACAAGCAACCACTTTTATTATTTTTCTGTGTACCCATCTGGAATTTCTTTATACAAACACAAATGTGGGCTCTTTTTGCTTCCTTTTAACTCAACTGGCCAATAGTTGCGAGCTCCTCCCATTCCCACAGTTCTATCTAGGTGCCCTTTCCTATTGTAAGTAGAGAGGCTGAAGCTCCTTAGTGGATGCATCTACATATTGTAGTCATAGAAATCAGAGTCCAGACTTACTCCTGGTGTGATGTGGAAAGTCTACTAGAGCTGCACTTCCCAAGATTAAGTCTGACTCCTACATAAGTGCCTGGGTTCCTTGGAGGAATTGGCCAGGGATTGAGCTAGGCCAGGGAGGCAGAATTCCTGTGCCTTTCCCAGGTTGGGACTTCTATTTCTAATGAGGGCCCCAAGACCCCAAGCTGTTCTTGTCAGGGAGGCCTACTTTATCTTCTTATGAGCCCCACCCCCGACATTTTGTCCCTATTTACTACTCTCTTTTTTAACCTTTCTAATTTTTTTTTTTTTTGCAGTTTTTTTTTTTTTTTTGTGGGGGGGCAGGTTTGAACCCACCATCTCCAGTGTATGGGGCTGGTGCCCTACACCTTTGAGCCACAGGCCCTGACCCCCTTTCTCATTTTTTTAAATAAAAACTTACGATGATCTCATATTACATATTTTGCTTATTGGCTTTCCTCCTCCCCGCATAGAAGTTCATGGAGATCAGGATTTGGGGGTATGGGGGACTGAGGGAAACCTGTTTCTATTTTATCACTGCTCTATTTCCTAGCTTCTAGAACAGTGTTTGGCACAACTAGAAATTCATTATCTTCTTAGCCAAAATAAATGAGTTAGTCTACATCTGCCCTAAACTGAGAGCTCCTGAAAAAATGTTCTATACTTCCTTTCACAAATGATCCAGAAGATCAAAGACAAACTGTCATCCGTAAGGCCACTGTCATGTGACTGGCTGAATTCTTAGTTCATAGTCTACATTTGCTCCCAAATGCTACATCTCCCTCCCAAAATATCTACAGTTTTATTGAAATCAGATATACATTTAAACCTTTTCTTTTTCCTAAATGTGCTCTGTTAGTAACTACTAGAATAATGAGTATTTCACATTCCTTTTATGTAGCAAAGAAGGCAAGTGATTTGTTGTGCTTTTCTTTTGACTGGAACATAACATTTTAAGATCATGGAATGCACTAGCAGCTGATTGTGATAAAATGTTCTTCCAGGTTGTGCGCCGGGCAGGGGCCGTGAAAGTTGAGATGTGGACAGGCTTGTGGCGGTGACTGGAACTGCCACCCAGTATGAACTTGATGGAGCAGGCGGAAGATCTCAAGCTTTTGAGAGGAGACTTACTGAATATATTCATTGTTTGCAACCTGCCACTAGATGTTAGAGAATGTTTCTTATTTTGGTATCTGTCTGTACAGCTACTGGTGCCTGAAACTGTTTAATAGATCCTGAGAAACAAAAGGTTTCCTTCCTCACATCATTATGAAATCATCCATTTTTCGCCATTAGCTGTTTAAGCCTAATAGGCTTGTTCTTTGCTGGAATACAGAAGAGGACAGGAAAACTAATTTTGAAACCTAGGCCTCCTATTCAATGGCAATCTGCACTCACTGTTACAGGACCTAAAATAGCCTTTCTTCAAAAAAGCGACAGCAAAAAGCCATAAAGGATTCCTTTGCAGTTGCATATGTGAAGATCATAGCAGCAACTGACAAGTGTGCAGTATTTACCTAGATTATCTTGATAATAATGACTCATGTTGTCAGTGCTTTGGAACCTTTGATTACCTGTGTTTCAGTATTAGTGTCACTTTAGTACTTCAGATCCTGCAAAGAGTTTTACAGATGATGTATGTATGTTACTAAGTTAAACTTAGAAACAGAACCTCATTCAGTTTTTATAATGTATTTTTGGAGACTACTGTAAATAGCAAATCAATGCCAATGTTAAACAAAGAGGAAAATGTTGTATGGACTTTGTTCTCCTGCACCAATATTTCAGGAACATCTGCTTGCCATCCTACAGCTCTGTAAGACCAGCTATTATGTGTGCCTTTCATTCCTACACTTCTTTTTTAATCATACTGCAGAACAAATGTCAGATTCATGAGGAAAACTCATTTCCATTATGTTTTAAGAAATTACAGATGTTTTGAGAAACACTTTTAGTTAAGCTAGATATTGAACTCCAACAACTATTGTGGTTATATTTTTTAGTTTATTGTTTTCATTTAATACTAAATATCCTTTATATTTTTAATTTTTTTTTCTTTTTTTTTTTTTTTCTTTAAGGATCGAATCCATCTTCTGCCATGATTACCCGGCTTGATTTTACTTGACTGTTTAAATCTTCCCAGACAACAACCGATGGGGCTGGAAGGGTAGGGGCCAGGACCACGGTTCGGCAGAAAGACCGCCTGGAGCTTCCGGAACCTGCAGCTGCTCTGGACTCTGCTACCACCGCCACCACTGCCACTCCTGGCCCTATTTGTAAATAATTTTAAGAATGCTCCAAAGGTTTCTGAATATGTGAGGTTAGTTATAAATTACGTGTTTTCTGGGAAAAAAATATTCTTCCAGATTGTGAGTCACAAGGAAGTGTACTTAATGTTGCTTCTCTTCCAAGTGCTGTTTTCTGGGGTTTTGTTTCTCCCAGCACAGAAACAGTGGTTTTAGAGTCACATCCAAATGACCCAGGGTGGCCTCCTTTTTACATAGGCGATCAGAATGACCCAGTGTCCAAGGGGTGTGGTGTCCACACTATTCTGTGCTCACCCAAAGAGAAGACCTTTACCTTTGCCAAGACTTTCTTTACCATTTAAATAATCTGAATCTTCCCTACCTCAGAAATATCAATCTATTTTCACAAAAGAAGGACAAGTCTCAAAAATTGTCTCCTAGCTAAACTTTCTCCCTTTGAATTAAATCTATACTTGAAACCATGTGACATGAAATATTGCCATTCAAATTGCCAGCAAAAAGACTTCATACTAAAAATCACCACCATATATTCTATTTGTGGAGTATACTAAAAAAGGAATTACTGAAAATTATTTTGTTTAATCCAATTTAAGTTTTGCACAAATCTGTCTGTGATTATGTGCCATTTACAGATGAAACTAGAATTCAGAAGAGTAAAATAACTTTCCTAAAGCTACATTTGTGCTAAGGGGCCAAGTCCAAAGTGGAAAGCAAATACTTTCTAACTGCAAGCAAGTGCTTTCCTTTTTCTTGGCTCAAGGGTTCTCAACCTTCCTAATGCCATGACCCTTTAATATAGTTCCTCATGTTGTGGTGACCCCAACCATAAAATTATTTTTTTTGCTACTTCATAACTGTAATTTTGCTACTGTTATGAATTGTAATGTAAATATCTGATATGCAGGATGGTCTTAGGCAACCCCTGTGAAAGGGGTTAAGAACTGCTGCCTTAGCTCAAGGTTCCTCCATCAGTTCTTCTCCGTACCTGCTCACTCAATCATTCAACAAATTTTTGCATACTTATGGATTCATTTAATGTCTTTCAAAAGACATTAAGGCAGAAACTGCTAACTGCCTAATACCTTGGTTCAAAACTACCAAGTCTTTCTGACTTCTGTTCTTCCCTAAAATATCCATATGTTGTGGGGGTTTTCTGCACAATCCCTTGGATCTATTTGCTTTTATTCATTTACTTTACACATTATGGAGGATTTCTGAATTGGGCCCTGTGCTAAAACCTCAGACTCAGCAGCATGTTTGTCCCCATTGTCATCAGAAGCTGAAGAGAAACACATGGTCCAGGGTTCCTTGTTTCAATAGCTTCCCAACTGGTCTCTTCTTCATCAGTCTCATCACCTTCCATATTTTCCTTTTTTTTTTTTTTTTTATTGTTTGGGATTCATTGAGAGTATAAAGAATAATGTTACACTGATTGCATTTGTTAGGTCCCTCTTAAAATTGCATGCCGCTCCCAAGAGGTGTCCCATACACCATGACCCCCCCCTAACCTCCTCCCCTCCCCTCACCCACTCTCCCATTTCTTTACTCCCCACCTTGAATTAGGTCATCTTCTGACTTCATATTAGAATTGAGTACATTGGATTCTTGCTGCTCCATTCTTGTCATGCTTTACTAAGAAGAACGCGTTCCACCTCAATCCAGGTTACTACGAAAGATGTAAAGTCTCCAAATCTCTCCCTCTTTTTTTTTTTTTCCCCATCAGTTTTTGGCCAGGGCTGGGTTTGAACCCACCACCTCCGGCATATGGGACTGGCGCCCTACCCCTTTGAGCCACAGGTACTGCCCAAGTCTCCATCTCTTTTAATGGCTGAATAGTGTTCCATGGTATACATATACCACAGCTTGTGAATCCATTCCTGGGTTAGTGGACATTTAGGTTGTTTCCACATTTTGGTGATTATAAAGTAAGCTCCATTAAATAGTATGGTGCAAATATCCTTATGATAAAATGACTTTTTTCTTCTGGGTAGATGCCTAGTAATGGGATTGCAGGATCAAATGGAAGATCTAATTTGAGTTCTTTGAGGATTCCCCATACTTCCTTCCAAAGAGGCTGTAATAGTTTTCAGTCCCACCAACAGTGTAAAAGTGTTCCTTTCTCTCCACATTCATGCCAGCATCTGCAGCTTTGAGATTTTGTGACGTGGGCCATTCTTACTGGGGTGAGGTGATATCTTAAGGTAGTTTTGATGTGCATTTCTCTGATGATTGGGGACGATGAGCATTTCTAGGATTTTTTGCCATTTGTCTGTCTTCCCCAGAGAAGATTCTATTCATCTGTCTTGCCCAGTGATATATGGGATTGTTGGCTCTTTTTGTTGATTAATTTGAGTTCTCTATAGATCCTAGTTATCAAGTTTTTGTCCAATTTATAATATGTAAATATTTTTTCCCATTCTGAAGGTTGTCTGTTTGCTTTTGTTGTTTCTCCTTAGCTGTACAGAAGCTTTTCAATTTAGTTAAATTCCATTTGTTTATTTTTCTTGTTGTTGCAATTGCCATAGAAGTCTTCGTAAAGTATTTCCCCAGGACAATATCTTCAAGTGTTTTCCCCACACTTTCTTCAAGGATTTTTATTGTTTCAGTCTTTTATTGTTCCAGTCTTTTATCGTTTAAGTCTTTTATCCATTTAGAATCAATTTTTATAAGTGGTTATCCATTCTCCCAGCACCATTTATTGAATAGGAATTCTTTTCCCCAGTGTATGTTCTTGTTTGGTTTATTAAAGATCAGGTGGCCATAAGATGTTAGTTGCATCTCATGGTTTTCTATTCAGTTCCAAATATCTACGTTTCTACCTTCCATACTTACTAAAAGTCCATAGTACAATTCCTAAGCCTTCAGTTTGGCAATGTAATTGCCAATTATATTGCTTCCTTATGGAGGAATTCCCCCATCCACACCTGCCCAATCCCCCATCTTCCTAGCTGAACCTTCATAGCTCATTCATCATTGCTTCAATTAGATGTGATATGGCTTTCTCAGAACTGCCATATCTTTTGATTTAGTCCTGTTTTATGCTTTTTCTGTTTCACTATATAGTATGATAATGTGACTTCCTTTCTCAATCCCATCTCCTAGAAGGCAATACCATCATCATATTCTACTAACATAACACTAGCAAACTGACATATGAACTTAAACAGAATTGAGATGGGTTTTCTTGAGTATCAGAACTAAGAACAACTCTTTTTTTGGTAGTTGTGGAGAAAAGAAATACTAGGGAGAAGACAAAAAAAAAGAGGCAAATTAGAAAAGAGACAATTTGTTTGTTATTAGCAATTTTTTTCTTTTTCTTTTCTTTTTTTTTTTTTTTTTTTTTTTTTTGAGATAGTCTCACTATGCCACCCTCGGTAGAGTGCTGTAGCATCATAGCTCACAGCAACCTCTTAAGTGATTCTCTTGCCTCAGCCTTCCAAGTAGCTGGGATTACAGGCACCCACCACAATGCCTGGCTATTTTTTTGTTACAGTTGTTCAGGTGGCCGGAGCTGGGTTCAAACCTGCCACCTTCAGTGTATGTGGCTGGCAACATAACCACTGTGCTATGGGCACCGAGACATTATTAGCTATTTTTATAAGAGGCAGTTCCCTCTGCCTAAGTAATGCTAATCCCTTGTGTCAAGTAGCTCTGTCTGATTTGGATCAGTAAGAAAGGTTTCTTTCTCAAATGTCAATGTGATTTCTCACTAAAAGAATATATAATCCATGCTATTAAATATTTTCTATATTATATATTAAAATAAATTAATATTAATGACAGTGAGTAGACTTGTAGCTTTGTTGTTCAACCTTTTTATCTGTTGAGATGTCCTGGGTTCAAGTCCTTATGGTATTTTCTATTTTCCTTCTTTCGGTTTCATAGTTGACCTATCAGCATTCAGATAATTAACAATAGTGGTCTTTTATAAGATGAAAAAAAACTAGTTAAGCCAGTGGTTTTCAAATTGTGTTTAAGTTTCCGTTAATTAATTCTATGCTATTAAAATGTTTAAAATAAATCTAATAAAGACACATGATATTTAATTTTAAAAATTAAACAAGTTGGACATTATAAAACCAGAAATTTATACTATTTGCATAAATTATAGCATAAACTTAAGAAATTAAAAATAAACTTTTTAATTATAAAATTTCTTTATTGTTTTGAATTCTAAAAGAAACCACGTACATATAATTTTAAAAACATAATAAAGACTATCTGAGCATTAAGTTTCTATTTGTTTTAATTATGATGTAAAGTCATGAAATTTAAAACTTGTTTTTTTTAAGTTTTTTATTGTTTTGAATTCAAAAAGAAACAATCTATACATAATTTTAAAAACTTAATAAATTATAGTTTCTGAACAATATATTTCTATTTGCATTAGTGATGGTATAGAGTCATGAAGTTCAAAACTATTTGATTTTATTTCAAAAATTTATTGTTTTATTTGAATTCTAATATTTCTTGAATTTGAATTCTAAAATTCTAAATTTTTAATTTTAAAATGCCTAGACTGTTTTATTTGAATTCTAAAATGTCTTTATTATTTTATTTGGATTAAAAATAATAGGTATAGGAAAATATTTAGAACTATATGTGACATATATATGTCATCAATAGAAAAGAGATATAATTTATAGATACAATTTCTAGATTCCTATTAACACAATGGGTAAAATATATCTCCTATAAACAATTTGATGAACACAAAATTGCTATATGCTAAAATTACTTTTGTCCGTTTTACATTTTGGATACCTTATAAGCATTTTTTAAAGTATCATTTCATAATAAACAATGAAAATGAGGTTGTAAACAAATTCTTGGGTAAGGACTGAGGGTGTCAGAGGTGTTGAGGAAAAAGAGGGTTTCTGTTTGGGTCTTGTTCTTTTCAATATAGAGGAAGACTAGTGACTGAAGGACAAAGCAGGTTACTATACAGATTGAGTCTTTGAAAAAAATGAAATGGTTTTCAGTAGCCAGTGAGAAGAGTAAATAGCAGGATTTTAGCCACAAAAGGAAGGGAGAACATTTTCTCCTCTGTCCACAGAGGCCCGGTCATGTCAGTTTTTACAAAGTTTAACATGGTGGGCCTGGAAACACATTCCTCAGACACTCTAGTAAATGTGGATAACCAACTAATAACTTTTTTCAATAAAAATATGTACAAATTTTTGGTGGAAATTTGTAACAGGATTACTTTCCTAACGCAAATGTTTCTCTTCCTCCTTGCTGCAGTTTTCCCTTCCTTCCTACTCAGGATCTGGAAGATGGATCAATAACTCTACAAGCATGAAGACAAATGACCTCTCAGAGCAATGGTGAAACAAAGCCTGAAAGAAATTTGTCTTTCCAGCTTTTTTGGAACCCCTGGACCAGTGTGGCTACCTAGCAATTAACTTCTTTTTTTTTTGAGACAGAATCTCAAGCTGTCACCCTGGGTAGAGTGCCATGGCATCACAGCTCACAGCAACCTCAAACTCTTGGGCTTAAGCAATTCTCTTGCCTTGGCCTCCCAAGTACCTGGAACTACAGGTGCCCACCACAAAATCTGGCTTATTTTTTTGTTGCAATTGTCTTTGTTGTTTAGCTGGCCCGGGCTGGGTTTGAACCCGCCAGCCTCGATGTCTATGGCTGGTGCCGTAACCACTGTGCTGTGGGTGCCGAGCCAGCAATTAACTTCTTTTTATTAATAAATAAAGAAGTAACCCAATTTTTCACAGCATAAGAGTACACCCAGACCACAAATACCATAAAAATCCTTGGCCAGAGACCCCAGCTGTTTTATTCCTAAATGCTTTGCTGTTATTGTGCTGAGGTCAAGCCTCCCAAGAACTGATTTTAGGTAATAAATGAGTGCATCAAGGATACTGAGATAGGCAAAGTTCCTGGGAGCCATAGTAATTCTCTGATAGCTGAATTTAGTTCTAGGACTGCCTTGCTTAACTCAAACTGCAAGGTGGCCTAGGATGCTTCCACTCAATCTTCTTCCCATTATTTTTCACTCAACATCACACTTGGATTATAATCTGGTGGTTCTCTCCCTTCTTTTTCTTTCACAGGTATTTGAACTAATTAACATTTAATTTTGTTTTGGTGTTTACTTCTTAGAGGACCCAGACTAGCACATTATTCTTTTAGCACACTTCTAATTTATTCTGGACAAAATCTTTGCTGGACAAAAAATATGATGAAATGATACACCTTTATTTAATGAAGGAGTTAATGCAGAAAACAGTTTTTCCAACTTCTCAGTGAGTGTGCCAGCAGTTAACCAGGTTGGATCCCTGCCAATCAGCAGGAAGGGGCTGAGACTGGCATAACCAAATCCTAGAAATACTTTAATATTTAAAATTGCAGAATCATTTGAAAAGATAGAACCTATGTAGAAGGAGAAAATAAAATCTGCCCAGTAAAAGAAAAGGAAACAGGTCATGAGAATTAAAGTACGTTGAGTAGCTCTGATCTCTGGGTTGAAACTTCTTGCAGACCTGGAGCTCTGAAGGTAGAAGACATGTTTGTGATGTTTATACAGATGAAGAGCCATGTGCCCACTGCTCCAGGCCATGACACTCTGAAAGATGACATCCCGAAGAGCCATGAGAGTGAGGAAAAGCCACTTAACTATTTGCTTAGATGGTAACATGTAACAGTTACCAACATATGGTCTAATTTCAGACCTGTTTATGCTAGTGACTGCTGTGATGTAATGGAGCAAGTTAGAGCTTATAAAAAAATTAAAGATCCAAAAGAGAAGGAGACAGGGAAGAAGGTCCCATGCAGACTGTGGTTTGAGTTTTCTCCAGAAGGTGGCTCTGGGACTGATGGTGATGGCCTGGACCATGCTGAGGAGACAGGTGGTGCAGATGGAAAGGCCCCGAGCCACCCTCTCCAGATAAATTGTAGCTTTACAACCAAAATTACCCAGGAAGCTACTGAAATGAAAAGCTGATATTATATCTAAGAATCCTCCAGCACACAGTGTCATTGCATTAGTAAAAGTCAGGTGGACAAGAATAAGGTCTATGGGTTTTTTCTTAGGACCCGTGACAAATAGGTGCACATGCTTCACAAACAAAAAGAAATTCCCTCCAATGCCAGATCCAATTATTCCCCTGATGAAGTTAATCCAAATCATCCTTTGACCTCATGGACAGAACAAAGAAAATCTTTTAAGGAAAACAAAAAAGCAAAGATGAATCTTACGTTAGTCCATTTTGTGTTGCTATAACAGAATATCTAAGACTGGGTAGTAATAAAGAAAGCAGTTTTCTGTACACTGGAAAGTTCAAGGGCAGAGCCCTGGCTTCTGCTGAAGGCTTTCATACTGTCATAACTTGGTGGAGGCCAGAGGGAAAGAGGACACGTGTAAAAGAGGCAAAACCCCAGGGGTGGCTTATAACCAACCAATCTCCTGCATTATTTGCTATTCACTTGATTCCACAAACCTCGCAGTTTATACAGAGTAACTGCAACTGGGTCATGTATAAAGAAAAGAAACTTATTTCTTACAGTTAAAGGAGACTGAGGGACTATGCATGGTAACTCAGGTTTTTCTTCCTCTTCTTCCAGTCTCACTTATATGACAACCCATTCACCATTAATCCATTAATCTATAAATTGATCAAACCATCCACAATGGCAAAGCTCTCATAATCTAATCACCTCTTAGAGGCCCCACTACCAGTACAATTACATCAAGAATTAAATTTTAACATGAATTTTGGAGGAGGCAAACATTCAAACCATAGCAAACACCTTCTGTATGTTTCATATATCCATATATGTGACAATATTCGCTCCTAACAATCTTCCTTTACTTCATATATTTCCTAAAACATACTCAATTCCTACTCTCTAGTCCTGCATATCATCTTTCACCACTTCCCACATCCGACCAGTTCTATTATGCCAAACATCGTGGGTTCTCATCCAGATCCTCTCAGTTGCATGTGCATCTATTCTGGAACCGTTTCTTGACTGGAAACAGTTCACAACTGCCACCTTCTCTGGAGAATTGCCCCTGGCCAAAAGACAGCAACTTTCACCTGGAAATTAAGTTCTCTCTCTTTCCTTACTCAGAAAACCTAGGCCAATTGCTGACTGACATGAAAGGACAAGCTGCCCCGTGGCCTCAATTTGTGGGTCCCTCTGTTATGCAGTTTGTTCCTGGGTCTTCTAGATTATAAACAGCTGGCACATTTTGTTAGCTGAACCTACATTGTGGACCCTACTTTGTTCATCTGCCCACATCTGCTATATACCCTCCTATTCCTCTCACTCTCTCACCCTGTGAACAAAATTTCCATTTTTAGAATCTGCATCTAGGGAAATTGATTCTATCTTTTACATTTGCCTATGCTTAACACTTTCTCAATCAGCAATACTACCCTAATATCTTATAGTGTGATCGATCTAACATTTTTCTACCTCTTCAGTGTTCCTCCATGTTTTTCCACCCATTTTCTTATGTATTGAGATTGCAAATCAGAAACTTGTGTATTTGAAGGTATATCTTATAATCTCTTGATAACTTTCCATTAGTTCAAGCACATGTGTCTTTTGGAATTTATGTAAAGCTTAAATTTTGGCCTCTTTGCTTCCCTATCAAACTTATACTAAATTGCTAAGGTACATTAAATTCCCGCAAACAATTTAAGTCTTGGCATTTATCTTATAGAAATAGGTACCAGCTCCCTATGCTAATCTCTCTCTCCTCTGCCAACACCCATTTCATAGCTCCCTCCCATACATCCCTCAGAAACCAGTTTAGACTTTTCTTGCCTGATAAACACACACTGAACTAATTGGACTGTGTTATCATTATCTGTTTCTCACTTTTCTCTGCCATTTCCCTGTGGAACACGTGACAGACTCTCACTTTCCATCTGCGCTACCTGGCTCTGTGACTGCAAAATAATATTCAATAAACAATAAATAATAAATAAATAAATGAGGATGTAGTTATGCTATAAAAGTGCATTTAAATGACAGAGATGATGTCAGAAGCCAATTTTGGAAGGAGTTATTTGAGGAGATTCTTCTCTATGAATCTATATACAAGATGACCTAGAAAACTCAAGCCAATCCATGTTAGATGACATATTCATTAGGGACTTAAGTGGCCCCTGAGATATATATCAAGGCTGCCATTCATGTTACTAGATCCAGTAAGTCACATGCATCATCTTTCAAGACACGTGGTAAACTCTGACAAATTTACATTTACCTTCTTGCTGCAGTATCCTGCTTCTGACCGATTAGTTGCTATCTTCAAAAAATATCATTCTGAGATACCCAGAGCAGGTTTTTGAAATAAGAATTTTGTTTCTATTGTCCAGAATAGGATGACAAATGGACTGGGAAGGTGATACTTTTATACCTGCTCTGGTTGCTGGGAGGAAGTGAGGTCACATATTTTTCTAAGAAACCTTTCCAAGGTGTTTTTTAGAGCCAGCATTTAAGAATCATCTAAAGGTAGCCTGGAAAACATGGAGTACGCCTCTTGGAGTTGCATGACAGAGCCTGTCTATATAAGGGACACCATGACCCCAAAGTTCAGAGAGATAGTTAGCCAGGAAGCCTAGTTATGCTCAAATCTCTACAGATACAAACTTCATTAAAAGATTGATTTCAAGTCTATAATTAAGGGATATTAATCATGGTATATATTAAGCCCACTTTAACTTGAAGTCCTGACCTTAAGCCTTTATATATATATATACCCCATATATATATGAGTCTCTAGTAAAGCACTTTTCTAATCAATTTGAGACATTTAAAATGGGTCAGACAAAGAGACTATTCTGAAGGACCATGTGGACCAGCAAGAAAGATATGATAGACTCATGAAAACAAAGTTATCAACCAAATATTTCTTAATATTTACCAAGTGTGAGGCCCTGTATTCAGTATATGACATTGAACAAAAAAGTAACATACGGTTTTAGAGTCAAGGGCCACTCACTACAGATATTGGATTTGGAAGAGCCACATTATGCAGTGAATGTCATGGGAGCTCATCATGTGTGGCAGAATGTGGCCATTCAGAGAAGCATGAGAAAGGGATTCTTAGCGAATGTGGCATAACACTGGACCCAAAGAAAATAATTTATGAATATCAAGAGTTATGAACAGTGAAGGGTAGAATTAGATGAACAAGAGGAGCAAATGGAACGTCATAAGCAAAGGCATAGAATTACCAAAGAGAGGTACAACGAAGGAAACACAGGTAGGTATTCTGGCTCCATTGAGAAGCACATGAATTGAGGATGGCAGCACATAGTTGGGTTTTCTCAAATAAAGCTCTTATTTCTTTTAATTTGTTATTCACACTGCAGAACTAACACATGCACTTTAAATTATTCTGCTGAATGTATTAGCACTCAATGCTCCAGACATAATGAAGTATTTGTAGTTTTAAAATGAATAATTCTGGTTCATATATCTGTGAATGGTGATGCCTATGCTTAGAATCCAGCTTTCCCTGTGTATTTTTTTTTTTAATCAAGACAGCTTTTAAAAGTCTTTGATATATCACTCATGTCATCAGTCCAAAATGCTAAGTGTTCCCCCATGTAAGAGTCTATGGTGTGTATCACAAGCAACAGGGTCATGTGGGTTTTCAAAGCAGCCTTCCTGAAGGAGAGGTACTGCTTGCCAGGAAGCACTGGCAGTGTGATGTGCCCAAGAAGAATGTCTGCAAAGAGTTTACATAAGTGTCTAAGAGACAATCAGCTTTGAGTAAGTCAAATAACTAGTGCCCTAGGTCTGCATTAACTCTGAGGAAGGACATGAGAAGCAGAGAAAAAGCAAGTCACATCCCTGAATCACCTCAAAGTTTCTCACACTGCTTGAGGAGAAGAGAAGGGTATGCTTCTGATTTGAAGGGCTTTTGTGACCTAAACTGTTGTTCCGTCACTTTATTGCCTATACTGAAAAAAATTAAAAATGAAGGCTCTGCCTGAGGTGATATCAATGTATTATGGACAAAGAAAACAAAAATAAAGATCCCTTATAATTACAATCATGAGATTTACTATTTCAAATTTACCAATGTTTTCAAGGTCTGTTTTCCCTTATAAGCCTGAGAACTAGGTGTCCTTTGGGCTCAGAGACAGTGACTGATAAATGCAGCCTGATGAGCACTACCATTGGATGAACCTGGGTGTGCACCCCCACTCTGACACTTAGCTAGTTCCATGATTTGGGGACATGTGTTTTCTTCTCTAGGACTCTATTTCTTCATCTTTAAAATGGGCATAATATAATCCACATTGTATATTGCATTTGTGCATTACATTTTCTAGAATGTCTTTTATACAGTGTTTGATAAATAGTACTATGATAAAACAAATGGTAAATAACAAAACAAAACAGCACTAATTAATAAGTAATAAAAGATCATGGATCTGTTAAATAGTTTGGTTGAGGCCTGGAACATATTCATGAGGGATATTCTGTTTCATTTGAGTGATTTACTTTTTTTTTCCAAAGACTTCGTTCCCCATTGCCTCAATATTTGTGACATTTACTACTCCTCCCATCTCTCCCTGCCAGATTAACTTGTCCATTTCTACTTCCTACCATGACTGGTCTGCTAAGTCCCTCAGAGTAGGAGTGTGAATCTCCCAGAGGTTTATTCAGTGTCATTAGGTCTGGGAGCACACAGATTCACAAGAATTAGCTTTGAAATTATCCACTCTGAAGTTCAAGTCTTGGTTTTCACAATTTCTATCTGCACATTACTTGACCTCTGTAATATTCAATATTCTCATGTGTGAATAAGAGTGATGCTTTGTATGTATAGTGAGGATTGAGTGAGCTGATATAGGTGGTGCATATGTCAGGGCCTGGCAACTCTGTGCTAAAGAACACTTTTCTGAAAGGCAGCTATTACTATTATTATTATGTGTACCTGTCCTCTGTTCAATGCATCAACTATTCTCTGTAAAGGTATACTGTATTATGTTTTGGATGTGGGGTGTTAGTTGAAAAGGAAAATTCAGATTAATTTTAAAATTCTTAGAATACTAAATCTTAATAAAGAAGACAAGAATGCCACATACTGAAAAAAATAAAAAGAATACAAGAAATAAGACACATAGCCCAAGTAAAAATTCCACTGGCAAGAGAGAAAAATGCACAAATGCTGAGGAAAGACTGAAGTGAATAAATACTTTCATACATCCAGGCTGAAATGCCATAGATGTCTGCTATCTCCGATATGTTTCTTCACCTGTATAAAAAAAGTACCCTCACAAACAGGGCATCATACACTCTGCTAAACATGCCTCCCTTGTGGCCAGAAAGAAACAAATGTTTCTGGATGGCAGTTAGGAAATGATTGGCTTTCTTCTCCCTAGGTCCTATCACCTCCCTCTTCCACAAATGCTAGAGGAGCTCAGATCCTACCTGCCCTTGACCAATTGAAGTCTCCCTTCTCAAGGCAAAGGCAGCCCCAGTCCGTGATCAGCAGGTGCACTCAGCTGGGTAGTCTGTGCAGCATAGCTCTGGGTGGCTATTTTGGAAGAGCAACACCATGCAGGGCCTGTTTATACCTCCGTAGGTCCCAGTGCTCATGGCAACTTTCACTATTGTCAGGATGTCAGCATCATAGGTTTTGGCTTTCCCATGGGAAAAGGGATCCTTCTGCACAATGTCAATCCCTGGGGTTCAGCTCTGTCTGTCCTCTCCCTGCTCCATGATTTAATAAGCCCAGAAAAATCCTGATCCTAATTATAGCAAATGTGCAGTAGTTAGTGGGAGGCACCATAATACTGAACAGTTTGCTAAGGGTTCTTGGACTTTATTATAGTTTTATCTGTTCCCTTCCATTCACCACCAAAACTCAAGAAACAATTTGGAAGAAACATCTAAGAATCAAAAGAGGTCACATTTTTAAAGTACACTCTACATTGATAATAAAAGATCACTGAGTACTAGAATCAGGGTTGCTCTTGGGGAGTAGTGTCTAGGACATGGCAGAAATGGAGTATTGTCTATTTCTTGATTTGGGTGCTGATTACAGGCACATGAATTAACGTATTCTATTCACTGAGATATTCACTTATGATTTCTGCATTTCTTTGTGTGCATACTTCTTTAAAGTATGGGAGTTTACTGCCAGATAATGCCACTGGCTCTGGAAGCTCGTATTCTGGATCATAGTTCATACTGTACAATGTGTGCAGATCTTCCTGTCAGAGTTCTGGGACACTAATATCATTATCAGAAATTGTTCCTTTATTGCCCATTAGACAATAAAGGGATTTACAGAGAGGAAGGAAGTTGATTTTGATATCCCCCACCCATCAATGCAGATTAGCTTAAATAATACTTCTCTGATCTATGCATACCTTTCCCTTCTGAGTGGCCAGTCCAGTTCCTGATGCTAAGGAATGTGAAGTGAGTGGAAGCAGCTGAGTCCTAAAGTTCAGGTAAATATTTTTCCAGCCACAGAGCAGCTGTGCTTCTGTCAGCTGAGTGAGGTGAGTGGTAGTGAATGAAGGAGGGAGAGCGGAGGACTCCTAATCATGCCCAGAGGAACTGACCTGCTATCAGGGCCTGTGAGGTTTTCCTGCACACGCCTGGATGATGCGGGACCACCTTCCTCCACTGTCACAGCCTGAAGAGACGTATTTCCCTCACTTGCCTTATTTTTATTCAATTCTTATAGTCCCCCAGTGTGATATTTGAGCTCTTTCCAAGTGTGTGAGTGAGTGTATAAGTATGTCACAAACATATCATCTACTGTTTACAGAACTCTGGTCAAGGCATATAGAAAATGTGCTCAACTCCATAGTGAGCACAACAGTTTTCTAACATTTCTACTCAGTGAAATTGAGAAGATGAACACAGATATTTAATAATGAACTATATATCTAGAGAATTTTATTTAAAGTTAGGTTAAATTACTCCCTCAAGGTTGCGTAAATGAGAGCAAGATCACGAGATCCACCTTGATCTCATGACTTATGTTCATCAAAGGCTTCCTAAATAAGTAGGAACAAGCTGAAAATTGGCAAACTATATTTACAACAAAGTATTCTGACTTAGTATTAGAAATATATATAAAGTCTTGCTAAAAATAGGTAACAAAAGGATAAAGCAAAAGAAAATACTAAGAAAGACAAAGGAATCACCATTTCACAAAAGAGGAATGATGAATGCATTATAAAAACATATAGATACACTCAATCTCAATAATTCTATGGCAGTATAAATTAAAACTACAATAAAATAATATTTTAACCAAATTTAAAAAGAATTTTACATGTTGGTGAAGATACAGAACGATGGGGACTTGGGCATGATTGAGTGTTAATTGAAATATCAAAGGAAATAGTTTGGAATTGCTAACTAGTATGCTTGAACAACTCATATCATAGACTCAGCAACAAAATTACTACCTACCTTACTATTATATTCATGTGTTATAGTCATGTGTCACTTGATAATGGGGATATGTTCTAGGAAATGTAATTCATTCTTGTGTGAACGTCATACAAACCTAGATGGTATGGTCTCCAACACACCTAGGCTATATGGTGTATATTAATATATTGCTCCTAGGCTACAAACCTGTTTAGCATGTCACTGTACTAAATTCTGTAGGCAATTGTAACACAATGATGTTTGTGTAGTTGAGCATAGAAAAGGTGCAGTAAAAATACAATATTTTAATATTATGGGACCACCATCATATTTGTGGTCTATTATTGACCACAAAATATCACTATGCAGTGCATGACTGTACTATTAATACATAACTTAGGATGGTAGCTTTCAAAGTGTACTCTTGGGTCCAGAATCAATAGCATCATCTGAGAACTTGTTAGAAATGGAAATTGTATGGCCCTCCGACCTACTGCATTAGAGACTTTGCTGGTAGGACTCAGCAATCTGTGTTTAAGAGACCCTCAAAGTAATTCTGATGCATACTCAGGTTTGAAAATCACTGCTGTAGAATATCACTTGTACATTTGTATAGGAGACAAGGAAGTTAATGTAACAGCTTTTACAGTAAAAAGAACAAAAAAGAGCTAGAAGTAAATTTAAATCTTTAAGAGAATGAATAAAATAACATGATATAGTCCTACAATGGAGTATTTACAGCACTAAAAATAATTAATCAAGGCCAGGTGAGGTGGCTCACATCTGTAATCCTAGCGCTCTGGAAGGCTATGGTGGGTAGATTGCCTGAGCTCACAGGTTCAGGACCAGCTTGAGCCACAGTGAGACCTCATCTCTAAAAATAGCCAGGCATTGTGGTGGGCACCTGTCATTCCAGCTACTTGGGAGGCTGAGCCCAAGAGTTTGAGGTTGCTGTGATCTATAACCCCACAGCACTCTATCTACTGAGGATAACAATGAGACTCTGTCTCAAAAAATATATATATATATAATAATCAATCACATCTATACCCACAACATGGGTGGACCAAGTGGCAAAGAGATATATAAGTTATGATACTATATTTATAGTTTCAAACAAATAAAACTAAAACATATATTGAAATATATGTTTAGGGGTATATGATAAAACTAAAATAAAGCAAGGAAGTGCTAATTTTTTAAATCTGATATTTACTTTTAATTTAATACAATTCTTAAAATGTGTGTAACATGATTTTAAGCAGTTGGAGGATTAATTTGTTCAAGTGGTGGGATGCTTGCTTGATATGCCAGAGGTAGTGGGATTGATGCTTACATCCTCCATACCTGTTATGTAATTTTAACTGCATTTTTAAAATGCTTCTGGAGACTTATCTTTTAGCCTATATTTGTAAACCTTTATAACATTATACATATTTTAAAGTTTTCAAACAAACTTTGATATATATTTAAATTATTAGTTATGTTGTTCTGATCATCTTTACTTATTTTTGGTATGGTTCATTTATCCCCAAGTGAAAAAAGAAATACTGAAATTTTATGATAGTGGATATGTAAAAATCATCACTTTTTATTTTATATATTTTGATGTTTTTCAAATATGTGTAAGGTTGGAACATGTTTTATTATGAACTGGAACTTTTATTATGTAGTGTGATAGTTAATTTTAGGTGACATCTTGACTGGATTCAGGAATACCTAGAACTGGTTAAGCATCAACTCTGGGTGTGCCTGTCAGAGTGTTTCCAAAAGAGATTGGCAGGAGTTGGTCTTCTGGGTAGAGAAGATTCGCCCTCATTGTGAGTGAGAACTAGTCAATCTGATGGGTGCTCAGATTGTAAAGGCAGAGGAAAGGTGAATTCCTTTCTTTGTCCTTCTCCTAGAGTGTGGAGACTTTTCCTCTTCCACTCTTTGACATCGGAATTCCAGGCTCTCCAGCCCTAGGACCCCATACTTAACACCAGTGGTCCCTTGGGTTTTCAGGATTAAGGGTAATACCATTTGGCTTCCCTGGTTTTGAGACTTTCTGACCTGAATTGAGCCATGCTGCTGACAACCCAGGGTTTCCAGCTTACAGATAGCCTGCCCTGGGAGTTCACAGCCTCCACAATTATGTCAGCCAATTCCCCTGATAAGTGCCCTCTTATCTATTTATCTTTCTATCTTACTGGTTCTGTCTCTATGGAGAAACTCAATTAAGACAAATAGAAAACATGTATTATGTATTATGACCTTCCCTGGCCAAATAATCATCTTTGTTTTTAACAACTGTTTCTCCTACATTAATATAGGTTTTCCAACATTCTTTTTTTCTTAATATTAAATAAAGTATTACAGGTTCTGTATTTCTGCAGAATCCCAACTAATACATGTAGAAAACATATATTATGTATTATGACCTTATCTGGTCATAGTAATGCTTTTTTATCTTAATAATTATTAATATTTGTCTTATGTTAATATAGGTTCTCCAACATTCTTTTTGCTTAATATTAGTGAAGTAATTTATTAAATAATTTTCTTTTCAACTTAATCATTATGTGTTAGATAGTCTCTTCATGGACAATGAAGAATGATGATGAATCAACTGTTGCATGAAAGTCTCCCAATTGACCAGTGATGCAGAGAAATGAGTCCTGCAATGAAATAGTCTGAGTAATAAGGAGGTCTGCTTACACTCTCATGGCAAGTGGCAATCTTTATTTCTTCCACCAAAGCTTATATAGGCACATAATTTCATCAATAAACACATGACTTAAACCTTGGCCCCAGGCCTTTTACTGCCTGGTACTTACGGGCCTACGGAAAAATCAGATTAACTGATTTACCAACATTATCTAAAGGCCATCCTTATGGGCTAAGGTTTAACCGGTTTAACTGATAACTACTTCACTAAAATTATTCTTATGTGAAGTAATCAAAAACAAAACCACAAAACAAGATTCTGGGGAATTAAGCTGTTTGAATGCTTGACCATCTGGAGGTTGTTAATTATCTTTAGGGAGTAGTCTGGAAAATCCTGAGATATATAGGTGACTGCTTGCATCCCTGCGTCCACGAAGCTCCACCCTAATAACTTTTACATGATTAGGTTCTAAGCCACATATAGAGTTCTATCCAGGATTTTTTTCTTTCTAACTCACAAAAAACTTTAAACTTGCCTTCACAAAATGGAACCATTTCAAGGTGTACTTATAGGTTTTTCGCCTATAATCAATGGTCTCTGGGGATACTTTTCCTAAATTTGATGCCCCTGTCCATCAATTGCTACCTATGAGAGACCTTGGGGGAATTTTTTTACTTTCTTACTGTTTTCTCATATCTAAATTAATAATAGTAAAATTAAATTATTTAATATGTAGAAAGGATTATATTAATGTTTGCTATTTAAAAGATTAAAAACCTGTCCAGGACTGAAAAAATTAAAACCAGCTCATATTGAAAAAGAACAAAAAACTAGCACTGTCATTTTGGGGTCTAGGAGAGAACCTACACAGGTAAAGAAGGCTCACAGTTAACAGGAAACATTGCTTCTCTGAAGATGACAGAGTGACTGTAAACAGTCCCCTCTTTGAGTGGTTTCTGCTTTCTTTGCAGTGATGCTCCAGGTCCACTTTGCTATATCTGTTGTTACAAGGAATAACCAATTGTTAAACCACGCTCACTTTATCTGTATCTTAATCTATCTCAATCTATCACCTAATTCCTAATCCTGTTTCAGAAACATCAGCCAATCCAGGACCAGCTTCCTTGGCATAGACCCTCCTCAGAATCTTTCAGCAGAAACTCAAACCTTATAAAAGGTATTCCCTCTCTCTTTTGTAGACTGAGGAATCATTCCTTTCCTCTCAAATGTCTTTCCTCCATTACTTGACTAATAAATCTGATGTTGTCAGACCTACAAACTTGTTCTTAGTGGTTTAGTGGTTCCTGGGTAAAGCTGTTTAGACTGCAACATGTTATTATATAAATATTGATATACTTGGATTTTTTTGCAACATCTCTTTGATTTTTATTTTTCCCAAATTTGAGTTTATTTCTTCTTTATTATCTTTTTAATTGGATTTTTGCTTTTGCTGATTGTCCCTTTCTACTAATCTGTATAATTTTTTTGTATTCCCTTTGTGATTATTATAAAATTGTATTATGTGTAGGTAACTTTATAAGTGCAAAGTTAATCTACTTTATGACCTCTTCAAGCCTTACATGTTTTTAAACATTATCTAATTACTCCTATCTGTTAAACTATTCTTATCCAGTATTTTAATTGACTTTTTTCATTCCCCCAAAATAGACATTATTATTATAATTATCATTTTATATATACCATGTTAACTTAGGTTTATCTGCTTACCAATTTGCTTTTTGTCTTTTTTTCTTGCAAATTATTCCTTTTAGATTTTTTTTTTTTAATCCCTCTGGGACAAACTTAAAAGATTTCTTAGTAAAGCTTGGTTAGTGGCAATATTGCTCTGTTTTTCCCCACTGTAAATAGTTTGCATTTTTTTGAAAGAGAAATGTTCTGCTATGATTGGAATGTGTCCCTTGAAAATTTATGATTGGAACCTTAATTCCTCAAAATGTCTTAGTGTTAGGAGGTGAGACCTAGTGCAAGGTGTGGGTCATGGTGCTGCCTCTCTCGTGAAGGGATTAATGCGGTTTTCTCACAGCACTGGTTTACTTCTCTTTAGAGTGGGTTGTTATAAAGCAGGTAAGCCAGCTTCAGTTCCCTTCTTTTGCCCACACTCACTTACTCTTCTACTTTTCTGCCATGTTCTATTGAAGCATGAAAACTGGCAGAAGCCAGTGCTACATCCTTGGACTTCCTAGCCTCAGAATTGTGAACCAAATTAACTTGTTTTCTTTGTAAATTACCCAATCTCAGGATTTGAACGCCAGTGCTACTTTCTAGGTTAATAGCTTACATTTTTTGTTTCTGCTTATTTCAAATTACTAGACTTTATTTTTAGAGAAGTTTTAGGTTTTAAAACAATTAATAAGAAAGTATAGAGATATGCCATATACCTCATGACCCACCACTGCCAGTTTTCCCTGTTAACTAACATCTACCAAACGTTTGATACATTTGTAACAATTAAGACAATATTGATGCATTATTATTAACTAATGTCCATAATTTACATTAGAGTTAACTTTTGTGTTGTACCTGCCACAGGTCTTTATAAATGTGTAATAATGCATACCTATCATTATGATATTATGCTGAATATTTTCACAATCCTAAGAGTCCTCTGTGTTCCACCTCTTGTTTTCTCCTGCAGCCACGGATCTTTTTTCTGTCTCTATAGTTTGGCCTTTTCCAAAACATCTTGCAGATGGAATCATACAATGTGCAGCCTTTTCAGACTGGCTTCTTTCACTTACCAATAAGCATTCAGCTTTTTCCTATGTGTTTTCATGACTTCATACCTCATTTGTTTTTAGTGCTGGGTAATATTTCACTGTCTGGATATACCATACTTTGTTTTTTCATTTGCCTATTTAAGGAAATCTTCATTTCTTCCAAGTTTAGGCAATTATAAATAAAGCTGCTATAAAATTGTATGGACATCAGTTTTCAACTCATCTGGGTAAAAGCTAAGGAGTGCAGTTACTGGAGGATACTTTGTTTTGTAATAAAGTAAGGGGAATCCAAAACTGAGCATATTTTAGATCAATTATTGGTGAGAAATCCAGGGAATCTTCCTTTAAAAGACAGATATCTGTGACAATTTACAGAATTATTTAAAGTTGTATTGTGTTAAATAATACTTAATGAAATCCAATTATGTATTAGATCTTGTGCAAGACACAGGCGATAATGAAAATCAATTTAATTAAATTGCAAATTATACTTCACTTGATGACTCTGAATTTCTTATTAACTACATTGATTTTTACTGTGCTACTGTCCTGCCACATAATGGGCCTCAAACCATTTGCTTAGGGATATTCATAGTTTTTCTTTCTTATTCCTATAATGTTTACAGGAATATTAGTGATGTTCCCTCTTTTGATGCCTAATATTAGTAGTAAATTGTATCTTCTCCTTTTAAAAAATTAGGCCTGAATAGAAGTATATTAATTCTGTTATTGTAAAAAAAAAAAAAAAAAAAAAAAAAAAGCTTTTGGTTTCATTCATTTTTCTCTTCTGCTTTTCTATTTGAAATTTTACTAATTTCTGCTTATATGTTTATGACTTACTTCCTTCTGCTTATTTTTGGTTTACTTTGTTCTTTCTCTAACTTCTTTTGAAAGAAGGCTTGGGTATTGCTGCTAGACCTTTCTTTTTTTTCTTATACATGCATTTAAAACTATATGCTTTTATACTTCTAAATGACTGATATGTACAAGTATAAGGAGGGATAAAATGCATCAGGCTGAATGAAAACACAGCATACTTAAGTTTATGGAACACAGCTGACAGTTCTATGAGGGAAATTTGTAGTGGTAAATGCTTACATTAGAAAAAAAGAAAAATCTTCAAGCATTAATCTAAGTTCCATAACTTAAAAAAACTAAAAACAGGTTTAAGATAAACCCTAAATAAGCAAAAGTAAAGAAGTAATAAAAAGTAGGAATCAGTAAAATTTACAATGGAAAACAATAGAGAAAATTAGTGAAACAAAAAGTTGATTCTTGAAAAGATCAATACAATTGACACTCTACTAAGACCTATAACAAAAAAGAGAGAGATGTCCATTACTATTATCAGGAATGAAACAGGAGCTACCATTACAGATGCTTCAGTCATAAAGGCAGTATAAGAGAATACTACAATCAGCTCAACATACATAAATTTGACAACTTATATGATATGGACTAATTCCTCATATATCAAAAATTACCACCAATAAGAAATTAACAACCTGATTTTAAAAGTGGGCAAATGGACTAATGACTCATCAAAGAAGACATGTAAGTGAAAAATAAACATTTGAAAAGATGCACAACATCATATGTCATTAAGGGATTACAAATCAAAACAAAAATGAGATGTCATTATATGCCTATTATAACAGCAAAAATCTAACACATTGAATTTTCACTTTTCCTATATGAAAAAAGGCCCAATTGTGTTCTTCTTTAAATTGATTTCCATTTACTTTAGTCCACTTGCTATAAAGAAAAACCTGAAGCTGGATTTGGAAAGAAAAAAGGTATTTGGCTCACCAATCTGCAGACTTTATAAGAAGCATGGTGCCACCATCAGCTTCTAATGAGGGCCCCAGGCAGCTTATACTTATGGCAAGAGGCAAAGGGGAGCCAGAGTGTGCACAGAATACATGGCAAGAGAGAAGGCAAGGAGGTCTGGGGTTTTTTTTAACAACCAGCTTTTGCTGAGAACTAATAGAGAACTCATTCATTCCAGAGAGGAAGGCACCAAACCATTCATGAGGAATCCACTCCCATGACCCAATCAATTCCTATTAGCCTCACCTCAAACACGGGGGGATCAAATTTCCACATGAGATTTGGAGAAGTCAAATATCCAAACCACAGTACAATTGTAACCCACTTCTTGCACCAGACTTGACATGAAATTGTCTTCCAACAAGTATTTACCCTATTAAATATTTAACTTATTCTGTAATGTAGCATAGATATCTACTTTTTCTCTTTTAGAAAAATTTCCTTTGCAGTCCTCATTAATTATGCCTCTAAAAATTTCCTCACAGTTGAACTTCTTTGAGTCCAACTCTAGCGATGGCAATTTTCTGGCATCTGTGCTACTCTTTTCCCCTGAAAACGTCCAGCGAAAGGGAAGAACCAGTCTATAAAAAGATACATGTGACATCTAAGCTACTTGTGCTGTGTAAACTCCTCACAGCCAACATGACTCTTTGAAATGACTTCTACTAAGGCAAACAACTAGAAATTGAAGTTCACCTCTGATATTGGGGACTTCCTCTCAGCATTCCAACTCTGAAGACCTAACCACAGCTGAAGTGACTAAATACTACCCTTTTACTGGCATAGGCAGATTACACTTTTAACCCATATCCTGACACACACATCTCAACTCCTCTTCCCCAGATTGAATGTTCATTACAATGCCAATCAAAATAAATCAGGGAATTTCCTAATATGAGATTTTTGGATTTCTGGATGGCACCTTTGCAAGTTAAATGGATTTTTAAAGATATTCTAAATTTTTATTTGGCTTACTTATGCTTAGTTTAGGTAGCAAGTATGCAAGTAAATACAGTGTGCCTAACAGTGCACAGGAGGACTTACCGGTAATATCTATAGTGGCAGTTAGCATTATTTCTTTGGAGATGAAACATAAAGGTGTCAACATTTTCTTTAATTTGTGGCACTAAATTTAACTCTAAAATTATCAAAGTATACCAAAAAAGGAAATATGAATATGTACATGCTAAAAATTTGTAACGTATGACAACCAACAAAGATTTAAAAACTGAAATTCAAACAAGGAAGTTATTAAATTACATAATACCAAAGAAGTCAACCATTACTTATAACTAATCCTTTCACAAAATCTGACAGTACTAAGTAGCTATAGAAATACAGGATAAATATAAACTGTATAGAAATAAAAATGCATATGAACTTTAGGTCCACCGTCTATGTATATACCTTTTCTCTAGCCCATATGTCATTTTCCCAACATAGCTAACTCTTCATTTTTATCACATGATTTAATGAAGAATTCTCAATCATAAGGATTTAATCATATGGACCAGATGATAATGAAAATGAGTGGAATCTAAATACCCTCTGCTGCTCTTCAGCTTAAACTTACTATTTTAACTCTCTCATTTGACACCTACCTACCTCTATTCCTTACTATATTGCAACATTCACTGGTGGGGTATGGATAAAACCATGAAGATAAAACAATTTCCTCTCAAACTGAAAGCCCTAATATACTTACATACCCATGACCACAGAAAGAAAATATTGAGAACCTATTGAGTATGAGTTATTTTATTGTAGTAAATAAATGTCTTTAAAATCTCTGTGAAGATCATCTGTTTAATACTGACTTACAATTTAAGAATAGTGAAGTTAAGAGAAGTCAGGTGGGTAGCCAGGGACATGGCAGGTTTTAGAAGGCTCATAATTCAGGTCTTTGTGACCACAAAGCCTATGCTCTCAAGTGCATTTCAACAGGGCTTTGGATTTCTAGCCATCTAAATCTGGGCAACCTGATCAGACAAACTCAGTCCCAAGCCTGGATACGTTATCCATTCCATGCACCTATTCTACCCTTAGGAGCCAAACTTGAGGAGGTTTAAAGACTAGTTCCCTGAAAACCATTTATCACCTTGTCTGCTAACCAGAGCATATTAGTTCTCTATGCTGTGTAACAACTTCCTACAACTTAGTGGATTAAACAATGCATATTTATTATTTTACAGTTTTTCTGCTTCATACTGTTATCAGGCTACAATCCAGATGTCAGCTGGAGCTATGGTTTTGTCAACTTCATGACTGAGGAAAGATCAATTTCCAAGGTACTCAGGTTGATAGGACTAACTTCCTCAGAGCTATAGGATTTAGGCCTAGTTTCTTGTTACAGGCTGAAACAACTCCTTGCCAGACAGATGTCTGTATTACGGCCATTTTCTTCATGGCAATCAACTTCTTCAAATCCAATAAGGGAAAAAGTCTCTGTCCTGAGGGAAGTCCTAGTTTCTTACTTCTAAAGGCGTCCATATGAAAAAATCAGGTCCACCAGAATAATCTCCCTTTTGATTATTTAATGCAAAATCAACTAATTTAGGGGCTTAATTAAATTTACAGTCCCTTCACCTTTGCAACAATCTACTAACTAGATGGAAGTCATAGATCCACTCTTTATTCAGAGGAAGCCCTTACACAAGGAAATGAACACCTGGACATCTGAATCATTTGAGGTCACTGTAGGGCCTGTCTGCCACAAAGAGGAACATGCTCTTATTATGGGCATAGATTTTCCTACATCATCACTGAGTGAGCTGGGACCCCAAACCCAGTAATACCTTCAAATTCTGTGCATTTGATGACTCTGTATGTAGCTATTTATTTATGTGAGAATCACATATTAAATAATAAAACTAGTGGCATTTCTCTTGTATGTCAGGGCTTTTAGCATCAACTACTTCACTTATGAAGTACTATGAAATATGTGTGATGTTTTAATTACAAAAAAATGAAAGGGCGGTACCTGTGGCTCAGTGGGTAGGGTGCCAGCCCTATATACTGAGGGTGGCAGGTTCAAACACAGCTCTGGCCAAATTGCAACAAAAAAATAGCTGGGTGTTGTGGCAGGCACCTGTAATCCCAGCTACTTGGGAGGCTGAGGCAAGAGAATGGCCTAAGCCCAGGAGTTGGAGGTTGCTGTGAGCTGTGTGATGCTGTAGCACTCTACCAAGGGCAATAAAGTTGAGACTTTGTCTCTACAAAAAAAAAAAAAAAAAAAAAAATGAAGCAATAACCTGTATTGAAAGAGATCAGTGAATGGTGAGTCCAGGAATCATGGCCATATGCTCAGACTTTTTCTGGAATGATATGCTTCCTCTGCATCTTTGGTAAGAGGGACTGATTTAAGAAGAAAGTTTGTAGACAAATATCTGAAGATTTGATACATCTTAGAAAGGTATTGTAATGAAATGGTTTCTATTAAAAAAGATGTAATTGTGACAGAAGATCAAGAAATTAACCTCAGAAACATGTAGTCAGCTAAAAATGTAAAGCTAGAAGTTCAGAATTGCCAACTCCTAAGAAGAATATAGGCTTTTAAAATAGCTGAGCTGTGTTTTAGAGCTGCCTTAGCAAATGTGTACCCGTAGGCAACTATCTTAATCTATGTGAGCATAGGAATCTTCTAAACTCATTGTGAATATTTAATGTAATAAAATACAAATGAGTTTTTGATAAATTATTAAATGCCATAGTAAAAATTCATCTCACTGTTCTAGTATAAATTCACCTTGTCATAGAAATGAATTTAAATTTAATTCATATTTACTGTTTTTAGCATTTATGTTCTCTGTGTTTTATTTTCTAAATAGATTTAATTCGACATGATTTACTTAATAAATTCAGTCATTTTAAGTGTGCAATTCCATGATCTTTAGTAAATATAAAGAGTTGTGCAACCAGCCCTGGTTAAATTTAATCGAGTAGTCACTAAATATTTTGAGACACTCCAAGGCAGCTTCTTGCAGGAACAGAGGTTTCAGTGATAAATCAAATAAAAACCAGATTTCTAGGACCTCCCAAGGCAGAGCTATAGGCAGGTTAAATAAAATATGGGACATTTGGCATGTTAAAGCTCAGACAAGATAGCCCTTCCTCTCACTTGATGGAACAACCATTTGACCTGGGTCACCGAAGAAAACATAAAAGTCTAATAACACCTGCAGCTGATATAATATTCTAATGCTATTTTCAATCACTGATGTTAAAGTTCCCTCCAGATGAGGACTTATTGCTTCCCTTACTGAGGGAAGTTCCTGTTGGTAATGGAAAATTTTCTTTTATCTTGCATCTCCTTGGGTCCTCATAGAAGAGCTATTAGACATGATGACATGATCAAAGAAAGCAAGAAGGTAAAATTTTATTGGTAGGAATGTCCTGGGTTTTTCACAATTCGAAGTATATCAAAAGAAATCAGGTTTAAAAATCAAAAATGTTGAGGCTGAGGAGGATGGATTCCTTGAGCTCAGGAGTTTGACACCAGCCTGAGCAAAAGCAAGACCCCATCTCTAAAAATAGCTGGGCACTGTGGCAGGCACCTGTAGTCCCAGCTACTTGGGAGGCTGAGGCAAGAGGATCTCTTGAGCCTGAGAGTTTGAGGTTCCTGTGTGCTGTGATGCCACGGACCTCTACCTGGGCAAGAAAGTTAGACTCTGCCTCAAAAAATAAAAATAAAAATAAAAAATGTTGGTGAGTTATCCAAATGGGTACAATCCAGTCACAATAAATTCTCAAAACAGAACTTTCTCTGGGTAGAAGCAAGAGAGATGTGATAAAAAGGGACATCAGAGACATTCTTCACAAATTGTTGCTTCTTAGAGAAGGAGTGACCAACAAGATGATGATATAAGCAGCTTTAGGGAGATGAGAGGGCTCCTGCTGACAGCAAGAAAACATGAACTTCAATTCCACAACCACAAGGAACTGAATTCTGCCAACCACCTGACTGAGCTTGGAAGCAGATTCTCCCCCAGATCCTCCAGATAATACTCCCAGACAGCCAACACCTTGATGTCAGCCTTCTGAGACCTGGAACAGAGAAACCAATCAAGCCTACCTGAACTTCTGACTTAGAGAAGGTGAGGTTGAGGCATGTGGCCCTACACAGGGACTCCCAGAGCGCACAGGCCCTGGTGCCCTGGCCTGGCACGGCCAGCATGTGTGCTCAGAGCCTCTGACCTCCTGCAGCCAGGCACCCAAGACAAGCAATGTGTGGAACAGCAACAGCCAGAGGCCTCTGCACCCCAGGTCTTATCCTTCTGAGATGCTAGAGTTTAGAACTACCCTGAAAGAAAGAAGAAGCTTAGAACATTACCAATGTGTATCACTAGACTAAAAAAGTGAGATTCAGTGAGGACGTACATTTAGAAAATACAATTTTACATATTTTGAAGAAATGGATAATAATTCATATATTTTTTAATCTTCATGATACATGGGCCATGAATATTGCTTATTCACCAGACTCTTCTCTATTTCCTCTTTTCTGTCTTATCATTCTAAATACCTGAAATTCATGTTGATCCCTAAATATCTGGACCTTTATTCAATGATCAATCCATGTATGTGAGACTTTTGAAAGAATATTTTAGACACTAATGTTGGTCTGGGAGTCATGAGGTCTAGGTCAGTGTTATATTTGTGCATCCTTGATAACCCCTCTGGCTTCAGCCCCTAACTTATTCCTCTAGTTGTTGTGATGGTCAAATAATCTATATGAAATGTTCTAGAGAGGTATTAAATTAATATTACTAACTTTTGTGGCCATCTTAGAAATCTGTTGTCTTCTTTGTCTTCACCTATGCCTTCTTTATTTCTATATGAAGCATGTTAATAGAAGAAATTTTGATGTTAACTATACACATACACACAAACACATACATACACACACAAATTTAGAGGGAGCTCAAAGTACTTAGTAAATGCCCCCAAGCAGGACAGGTTGAGTCTGAGTCTTCAGCAAGACACAGGCTGCCACAGTGGAGGAGGCTGGTGCCGCATCATCCAGGAGTGTACAGGAAAACCTCACAGGCCCTGCTAGCAGGTCAGTTCCTCTGGGCGTGATTAGGAGTCCTCCACTCTCCCTCCTCCTTTCACTACCACTCACCTCACTCAGCTGACAGAAACAGCTGCTTTTGTGGCTGGAAAAATATTTACCTGAACTTTAGGTCTCAGCTGCTTTCACTAACTTCACATTCCTTAGCATCAGGAACTGGACTGGCCAGTCAGAAGGGAACAGTGTGTGTAGAGATCAGAGCAGCATTATTTAAGCTAATCTGCATTGCTGGGTGGTGGATGTCAAAATCAGCTTCCTTCCTCTCCTTGGGCCCTTTTATTGTCTAACAAACAATAAAGGAGCCATTTCTGAAAATAGTATTAAGGACCCAGAACTAATGTGCAATGCTGATAGGGCTACACACATCCCACTCAGCTAGATCTGGACTATGACTCTAGGACATGCGCTTCCAAAGCAAGTGACATTATTTGACAGTAAACTTTTAAAAGAAATATGCATAAAAAGAAGTGCAGAAATCAAAAATGAATAACTCAATGAATTGTATAAGTTGATTCATATGCCTATGATTAGCACCCAAATCAAGAAATAGACAATACTAACATTGCAAAAGGCCCCTGCTTCTGCCATGTCCTAGACACTATACCCCAAGAGCAACCCTGATTTTAGCACTTGATGATCTTTATCAATGTAGAGTATACTTTAAAAATGTTCAGAGTGACCAGTTTTGATTCTCAAATGTTTCTTCCAAATTGGTTCCTCGGCTTTGATGCTAAATGGAAAGAATGTGACAAGAATAAAATAAAGTCCAAGGGACACACTGTTACTGTTGGGAAACATTGTGGTACTGTTGGGAAAAGAAGCAATGTATATTTCCAAAAACTTTTACAAGCTCTTACTTCTAGCATTTAAGGATCAATGAAATGCCATCTTTGTGAATCTATTTGAGTCAGGATTTTCTGTAGAAAATGCTAGAAAGGGATATATGAGTAGATGCCTTCTACTCATTACTGAATATTTATATAATTAGGATCACTATTTTCTGGGCTCAGCAAATTATAGAGCAGCATGGAAAGGGCAGACAGAGCTGAACCCCAGGGATCAGCATTGTACAGAAGGACTGCTTTTCCCCTGGCAAAGCCAAAACTTATGATGTTGACATCTTGACAACAGTGAAAGTTGCCATGAGCATTGGGACCTGGGGAGGTATAAATAGACTTTACCTCCTGCTGCTGTTCCCCAACAGCTGCCCAGAGTCATGCTGCACAGACTACCCAGGTGAGTGTACCTGCCGATCATGGACTGGGGCTGCCTTTGCCTTTAGAAAAGAAACTGTTCAAAGTCAGGGGCAGGTAGTAAGAGATAAGGGCCTACGCTCCTCTATAACTTCTGGCTTCAGGACCCAGGCAAAAGATGACTGACCATTTCCCAACTGCCATCCAGAAACATCTGCTTCTTTCTCGTTCACAATGGATCTGAGGCCATTGGGTAGCAGTGTGTTTGATGCACTATGTCCTAAGCTTCCCCTTCTTATACAGGTGACAGAGGAGTAGGTGACATCAGGTATCAATGACATTTCAACCTGGGAGTGTAGAACCACTTCTGTGGTCTCCCCTCAATATGTGTTTATGTATTGTTCCCTCCTGGCAGTGGGAAATTTTTATTTGTGTTTGATTTCTGATGTACTTCAGTCTTTTCAAGATACAGTAGTCTTGAATTCTTTATTAGGATTTTATTTATTCTGAAATTTTTCTTTAACAGCTTCAAAATACAACATACATACACATACACACACACATATATAATTACAGAGGATCAAAACAAAACAACACAAAACAAACAAAAAAAACAGTCATGGGGGCTCATAACATTAACAATTGCTTTTAGAAAATGGTTCTTTAATATTTGCTAGGCATTGCATATATCAGTTCATTTACATGCAATCCCCATAAGAGACCAGTATAGCACAAAATACTATTTTTAAACTACTACATTAGTAGTGTAGAGATGAGAACATTGGGTGGGCCTCAAGTAAGCTAAGTAACATGCCCAAGGTCGTACAGACAGGCATGGGGAATTGGGAAAGCCAGGATTTGAACTACAAAGTGAATGGCTGTTTACAAATTGCGTTCCTACAAATCCTGAACTGTTACATTTCTCAGATTTAATGATATGCTCAAGAATCTAGAATACATACATACTTTTAGCATTTTCTACAGAAAATCCTGAATTGACTAAATTCACACATACAGCATTTTGTTGATCCTTAAGTGCTAGAAGTAAGAGATTGTTAAAGCATTTCAGAAATGTGCAAAGAACCTTTTTTCCCATCAGCTCCCAGAGTAAATATACATACAATTATATAGCTTTTCCAGTCCAGATGTGATGCTCTTCAGGAAAGCAAAGGCAATTTCCTTATTTGGTGTCTCAGTGAACACAGAAGTACTTGTCAAAAAAGAAAAAATACAACAATAGGCAGATCAAAACAGAGATGAGGCAAGTAAAAATTGAACATTTATGTCTCTGTCCATGTTATTCTCTGGATCAGTGGAAGCCTTGAAATTCAACTGATCCACACTTCTGAGGAGACACTGAAGTCTCTACTGAATGTGTTGTTCAAAGTATATTGACACCTCTAGGCCGTTTTGACATTCTTAAGAAAACAAAACCATCTTAATATTTCAAATTGAATTATAACCTCATCTCTATGAATAATGTATAGTTATACAATCATTAGCTTCACTTAATAATTTATTCATAATTTTTTAAGTATTTAATATCAGGCAGTATGCTTGGTAACTGAGATGCTAGGGTTTCTATCACTGAGTGGAGAATGAAAACAAGGAAATAGATAACACAGCCTGATGGATTCAAGGAAGGTGTACCACACAACAAAATTCTAAGCTGATCTGTGGCAAATGGCAGCAGTTAGCTATGAGAAGGGCAGTCAGAGCAAGAGATCAGCCAAGGGAGAGGATGCATATTCTTTTGTCAATCTTTCTTTTGTTTGGGAAGAGTCAAAAGTAATTCAGATATAAATTTGATAGGAAGGAGAGGGTACCAAATTATAAAGAATGTAGATTTAAAGTTGACATGTGAAGCTGTATATGGTTTGTAAGAAACAAAGCAAAAGGAATAATAGACTGTTGTTTTAAGTAAAGTTCTTTCTGACTATAATACAGAAGGAGAATAAACAGAAAAGAGATACCATTTAAGTGTTTATACAAATCACAATGTGGAAATATTGGGGTAATTTGGCCTGTAAGGTGGGCCATTCCTGATTGAGAAAAATCACTAGATTTAACAAAGGTCAGAAGATAGAATCAGTAAGATGTGTCTCCTTAATTGGAGTCCCTAGACCCTGAGATGTGGACACTTTTTCTAATGTTATTGGAGAAATTGCTATTATGAATGAAACCCAGTTTCTCTGTCAACTTAGCTGGTAGCTACTATTCCTAGAACCACTAAGGCCCAGGGATCCACCTGCCTGGGTCCCTTCAAGGAGTGTGGGGGCAGGGGTCATTACAACCACAGCTTTGATGACACAAACGCATATGAGAGTTTAAGAGTTTGGAAGTACTTACAGACTCTGGTGAATTACACATCACACCTGGAGGGCACACAGAGATCAATGACAGCAAGCTGACAGAGAAAGGGACCTGTGGACCAATGCCTTCACTGGGTCCAGGGCATTATCTAAATAGGTTTTCCCTTGGTGGATTTAAAGCAAGCAGGCACCAACTCCAGGATGTCACACAAAGACAAAGAGGTGATCTCTGTGCATATCTGTGTAGTCCATGAGAGGTGTGAGCTTCAGTAGGGACAGACAAGCTGCATTTAGCTGTCCCATAATGAAGTAACCAGAGAGTGTTTATATAAGACAGATCATCTGTATCAACCACATTGTGGAACTGGGTGGGGTTTGCTGGGGTGGGGGATGAGAACTCAAAACTGTGTTAAGGGTGACTGAGCCCTGCTTATGGTATAAGAAAATTCAACTTATATTTAAAATAGATGCTGAGGCAACATAAAGTTATAAGCATTTACTACAAGTGTTCTTGGTAGAGGTGGAGTGTATAAACAGGCAGGAGAAAAAAATATCAGCTTCAATCTGATTTGGCCCACGTGGAAGACTGGGAACACAAATATTACCACAGAGTTAGTCTCACCTTGAGGAAAGGGGGATGGACTTTTCTATTCCCCTATCTTTATGTTAGTTGTAGGCCAAGGTCTACCTTGGGGCTAGGGAAGTGGGGTAAACCGTATGGGATTCCCTGTGAAACTACTCTCCTTTGACCAAGTGCAGTTACACATATTTGGAGAAGCTATCATTCTTTATTAGCCCGTCCTGATTTGAAGGATGAATGTATGTAGGCTGGTAAAAAGGATCTGGGTGAAAGGGAAGGAGTCATCTAAGATGATACCCAGGATTGTGGCTTAGAAATTGGCTGAGTGATGTTGTCCTTTGCTTAACTATTGTCTGACAAAAAAATGGTCATGTAAATTTTAGATTTTGGCATGAGGGATATATGGAAGGATATCTTCGAAAGGCAAGTAAATGCACTAAACTTAGTGCTTAAATTGTAGTTATCATCACCATGGCAACGAAAATAGGAACAAAAGAGGAAAGGCACAAAGGAATGAGATTAGGACCTGGTAGGATAAAATCATGTACATTTACATATTTTGGAGTGGAAACTGTTCTTTCCACTAATTACAGAGAAAAGCTGAAATATGTCATTTTTACTTATGTTTCTCAAAAGGTTGCTCCTAATTTCGTCTATGATGTCAGAAGATGATCCAGAGTAACTTCATCCAAGCAATAATCTTCCTTTCTCTTACTGGACCTGGCATTGGAGGGAATTTCTTTTTGTTTGTGAAGCATGTGCATCTATTTGTCATAGTTCCTAAGAAAAAACCCATAGACCTTATTCTCATCCACCTGGCTTTTACTAATGCAATAATACTTTGTATCAGAGGATTTCCAGATGTAATGTCAGCTTTTCAGTTCAGTAACTTCCTGGGTAATTTTGGTTGTAAAGCTACAACTTATCTGGGGAGGGTGGCTCGGGGCCTTTCCATCTGCACCACCTGTCTCCTCAGCATGGTCCAGGCCATCACCATCAGTCCCAGAGCCACCTTCTGGAGAAAACTCAAACCATGGTCTGCATGGGACCTTCTTCCCTGTCTCCTTCTCTTTTGGATCTTTAATTTTTTTATAAGCTCTAACTTGCTCTATTACATCACAGCAGCCAGTAGCGTGAACAGGTCTGAAATTAGCCCATATCTTGGTTACTGTTATGTGTTACCATCAAAGCAAATAGTTAAGTGGCTTTTCCTCACTCTTATGGCTGCTCGGGATATCATCTTTCAGAGTCTCATGGGCTGGAGCAGTAGGTACATGGCTCTTCATTTGTATAAACATTATAAACGTGTCTTCTACCTTCAGAGCTCCAGGTCTACAAAAACATCCAGCCCAGAAATCAGAGCTACTCAACGTACTCTCATTCTCATGACTTGTTTCCTTTTCTTTTACTGGACAGATTTTATTTTTTTCTTCTACATAGGTTCCACCTTGACAAATTATTCTGCAATTTTAAATATTAAAATATTTCTAGAATATGGTTATGCCAGTCTTGGTCCTTTGGTGCTGGTCAGTAGGGATGTGTGTATTGCTAAATACTGGAGTGCTCACTAAGAAGTGGGGGAAATTACTTTCTTCATCTATTCCTCTGGGAACTAAGGCTCTATACTTTAGGGACTACTTTGGCCCATATATATTCAGAGCATTAAATGAATCAAAGATTATAAAAATAGATTCATTCTTTATTTTAAGAAGAATCCTGTTATGAAGTAATCTAAGGCTGATTCATAGGTTCTAGGAAGTTAGAAAGAGAAATTCCTCCCAGCCTCTCATTCTGCCATTCCTATCATGCAATGTTTATCTTCTTGCTTGCACAATTATTGCTCCATTATTTAGTTAGCATTCTGAGCATAAAGGACAAGGAGGAAAGTAACAAAAAAAGTGAGACTATAATCTAGAAATTATATACAGTCTCTATATTATACATATCATGTATAAAGTCTGACAATTAAGTTTGAGAATTCATCCTAGAAAAAGTGCTACATAGCTCACTGGCAAATATCACTATAGTCACCTTTGACATAATCCCCTTGGGAAGCTATGCACTGATGCCAGCACCTGGTCCACTCTTCAAAGAAATTTTAGAACTCTTTTTCTGGAATGGCCAATAGAGCTATTATATTAGTCTTGGTGTCCTGAATGTCATCATAATGTCTTCTTTTTCATATTTCCTTTATCTTCAGGTAAAGAAAAAAAATAACTGGTAGGCAGATCAGGTGAATAGGGAGTGTGTTCCAATACAATTATTTGTTTATTGGCTGAAAACGCATATCTATGTGAGCTGGTACACTGTAGTGATGCAAGAGCCACACCTTTCTTATGCCAAAATTTTCAGTTGAGATTTTCCTAACAGTTTCTCTATTGATATTTCTTGGTCTTCTATGCTTCTCACAATCAGCCAACAATTTGCACAATTTGATGAATTTTTGGAACGTACTTTTCAGTTCTGCTTCTTACTGGCTGCCCTGACCTCTCTTCAACAGCAACACCTTCTATCCCCTCAGAAAAACATTTAATCCATTTGTACATTGCCATTGTACATGGCATTATCCCCATAAACTCAGACTAACAAGTCCCTCATTTCATTTCCACTCTTGCCAAATTTAATGAGAAATTTACAAAGGTTTATTGTTTGCTCTAATTAAAGCTCCAATATTCTCACAATGGAACACAAAAATACACAACAATAATGAATGCTACTGAGCAAGACACCACCACACATCAAAACAAACACAGCTGTGAGACCTTGATATACTAAGGTTATGAAAATGAAACCATACTGACTTGTTTGTACAGTGCTGCCAACATACATGCAGGGTGGCAAGTTTGCAAACTTAATTGTCAGAACACATATGTGCACATAATTTAGGGAAACAAAACTTTTTGAGAAATCTCCATCACATACTTGAATAGATTGTTAAAATTACGTTACTTGGCCATCTCTAAACGCAAACCTGACTAAGAAATGTTTTCTACTGGGACACATTTTTTTCCTCAAAAGAAAAATCAAGCAACTAGTTCTTTGTGAGGAGAATTATGTGACTGATGATGCCAGATCCCACTCCAGTCATTTAAGAAGGAAAAAGACTTTGAGAGAAGAAAAAAGTGTAAAGACTGTTCCCCACCTGTGTTTTTGGAATATATAAACTTGTCTTCAGAAATGTTTCTTAATCTGAGATATATCTTTAAAATAATTAAATTATCTGGCAGAGTGACTGGTCCATAATGATGTTGAATTAGTTACTTACAGATTAATAATTCATTCAGAAAGTTAGACACGAAGAGTGAGGAAATGAAGTTTAAAGTGGGCAAGAAGGTGTGAGATGAATAGGGGAATGTTTTGTGTGGCTAAGATGTATAAGTAAAATACTAAGAGGGATTTGAAGTCTCAGAGTTATATGGTAATGGTCACAGTGTTACTACTTTTTTGACAAAATTAGGATACCAAGAGTAGACCTGGGGTGCCAGGGCACTGTGCTCTCAGAATACTGAAAGAATCTCAGTGTCCTATGAGAAGTACTGCATTTAGGCCAGCATCTCAGTGTTCATATAACATCTCAATCAACTTCCTCTAGTCAAAGCACTATAACAATAAATTACCCTACATTTTACCAGCATAATTTTCAATGTCGTGGGACAATAATTTTTTTAAAGAAAGGATAGTTTGCTCTACAATAACATGATGTCCTTATAATGAACTACCTTCAGTCTTCATAAGTTAGAGCAAAGATAAGTGCAACCCTTGACCAGAAGCATATCTTGAACTTGTAGCAAAAAACAACCATAAGAAAAGACATACCAAATTTTGCCGTGTATAACACACAGCCATATTTTTGGCCCAAACTTTTAGGAAAAAACCTTTCATCTAAATAATTTAAATTTATATTTGTTTGTCTCAGCATTTTTAGTATTTATTTTTAATATATCCTGGTACATTAAATTTTATGTAACAAATAATTACAAAACACAAGAACAGATCAAGGTACATGCCAATAATTTTTGTAAGGCTCCCACCTTAGCTGTATAAAGAGAAATAGATTGCTCTTCGTTGGCTGAGAATGCTTTCATTGAAAGTTTATCATAAGTTGAATTTTAAAAATTACCATATTCAAGGTATTATTTTGCATACAAATATCATTATTGATTTCTAGAGTTACCCATAGCATAAATAAAAGAACTAAAAATATTTATATAGATATAGAATTAGTACTACCCATGTATAAGGTGTGTCCTTATTTTTCCCTCAAAAATTTGGACAGGAAAGTGTACATACACGGAAAAATATGATAATTGCAGAATGTTTAATCTTTATAAATCAAGACAATGAAGAGAAGAAAGAAAAGAAGCCAAAGGTCCCATTTTATCTGTAACTCTGCACTATTCTTTTTTGTGTTAAATGAACTCAAACTTCAGTCAAACTTCAAAAGTTTCAAGTTCATAATACATTTGCCCTAATTGTTCTACAAAAGAAATATTTTTAAAATAATATTCTTTAAGTTTCTTTATTTCTAATTTTCCTACAATATTACCTTTATTCTATAAAATTAAAAGCCTGACAGTTGAAGAAGAAAAACTAAAAATATATTTATTCCTTCCTTTCCCTCATAATTCACATTAAAATTATAGTAATAGAATTAAATAGCAACAGAAAAATGTAAAGACAATGAAGTAGCAATAGTGGGTAAAAGACAAAAGTTTTTTGGAAGTCAGAAAGCAGACACGTCTAATAGAGTGGAATGAAGAAGACAGCGACAATCTGAAGTGTGAGAATAAGAAAATACTGATACGAGGAAGGCAAGCAGTTAAGTCTAAATGCCCATGGAGACTCAGGAATTGCAATATGAGCAATAGTACAGGGTCAAGTGAGCAACTGTAAGTCAATAAGGGAATTCCCTACCTATTATCCAGATTAGCAGGGAAGTCTATGTTAGATATTTATTTTAGTATTCTACAGGGGAAAAAAATAACTATTAGGATTTCCAAACTTACAACCAGATAGAACATATCTTGTTATTATCCTGCATAGTGTACCACTAACTAAAATTTTGGGTAAAATTAATAAAAATCTTCTTGCTTGGTGAAATAAATATTGTATACAATCTCAACCTAATTCTGGATAAAAAATTAAAGTATCTTTAAATACCTTTTTGGCTTGGTATAAAAGTAATAGTCTTTAAGACCCACCAAAGTGGTAAAATCAAGGTCTAGAAGTGGTTCTCAACCTGTGGGTCGCGATCCATTTGTAACAACGAAAATACATCCTGCATATCAGATATTTACATTATGATTCATAACAGTAGCAAAATTACAGTTATGAAGTAGCAACAAAAATAATTTTATGGTGGGGGGTCATCACAACATGAGGAACTGTATTAAAGGGTCATGGCATTAGGAGGCATTAGGAAGGTTGAGAACCACTGGTCTAGGAGAAAATGAGAGCAAAAAATAAGTGTTAGCTATGGCTATGGCTTGTACCCACCACTGCAGTCCCGAAGTTCTACTTTGGAGACTACCTAGTATATAGGTGAATGAAGATAAACTTAGAGAATATTAAAGAAAAAAGTGCAATATGCAATATAAAGTGCAAGATTCCCACACAAATCTGAAACCCTAAAGGGATATAATTGTAGAAAATATGAATAAAAATAACCCATTGTACAGAAAGGGCTATGAAGAAAACTTTCTTATTTATTAATTTGAATGAAAAATTTCCTCCCAAAGTTTTTGTGTGCATAAGCTGACTGTTATGGCTGAACTGTGCTTCCCCAGAATTCATATGTTGAAGTCCTAATGCCTAGTACCTCAAGATGTGACTATGTTTTGAAATAGGGTCTTTAAAGAGGTAATTAAGGTTAAATGACCACATTAGAGTGTGTTTTCTAAAAAAGATTAGGACACAGAAACACAGAGGGAAGACTGTGTGAAGATACAGAAAGGAGAAGAGAATCCTCTCTAATCCCCCAAAAGAAATGTCTAATCCTACCACTACCTTGATCTCAGATTTACAGCTTCCAGAACTGTGGGAAAACAAATTTCTACTGTTTAAGGCACCCAGTCTGTGGTACTTCATTATAGCAGTCCTAGTAAACTAAAACACTGGCTTTAACAAGATTTCATAATTTTTGTTTCTTTACTTTAAATTTTGTTTTATTTTCATTTTGTTGTATGGTCCATATAATACCTTAAGCAAAAGAAGTCTTTTTTGAAGCATGAAACCTTAATGCAGGTATTAAAGAATATCCACAGATAATGGTGCAATAAAAAGTGAGAAGCTTGGTGGCTCCTGTGGCTCAAGGAGTAGGGACCCTGTCCCATATACTGGGGGTGGCATGTTCAAACCTGGCCCTGGTCAAAACTGTAAAAAAAAAAAAAAAAAGAGAAGCTCACATTCAAAATCCAAAATGCACAAGAAAATAAACAACCAAGAGCAAAGACTAAAAGAAAAACTTGAAATTACTGCACATAAAATACAAAATATCCACATGATGTTTAAATAAAGTTTAAAAATATGATCAAGGAACAAAAACTAGTTAACTTTTGGTGAGTTTGATATGCTTAGTAAAATAATCCCAGTGGTTTATAACAAATCTTATTCTTTACTACTATGGTAGGCAGCTATAGCTTAGCTATAGTTTTTTCCTACTGATTTCTTTATTCTAAAATCCATGTTGAAGAAATAGCTGCTGTGTAGAACACTTGTTCTCATGGAAGAAGAGTGTTTTAAAAAACTGAATTGACTCTTAATCTTTTGCTCACAAATGATATTTATCATTTCCTCTTGCATTACATCAAATAAAGTAAATCATATGCCTCACCTTGTAGTCAATGCTGCTATCAAAGGGGAAGGGACTTATATTCCTCTCACAAAGAAGAGTAGCATAATTTACATGGCAACTGACAAAAAAAGACATAGTCTTTGCACAGAAAGAGGTGGTGACTCATTGGGAAAAATAATACAATTAACTTTAGTATATTTAGAAACTTTTAAGGAGAACTCTGGACATAGAAAAAATTGGCAACATATGTATGTACTTAAACAATTTATTAAATGGCAAATTAGATAGAACAAAAGGGAGAATTAAAAAACTGGAAGTTGGATCTAAGAAAATACCAAAAATACTATTCATGATGGCAAATAATTGAGAATTATGAAATAGGGTCTAGGAAAAATGGATAGCAGGGAAGTTGTACCATGAATCTAATCAAAACTTCAAAAAAAGATAATTAAGAAAAGGGGAAAAAGGCAAAGTACACAAGTCAAATAAAGAGAATCTATACTTAATTCTTTTACAAAAGAATTAAGTTCCATAATACTAAGGTCAAGGATAATCTCATAAAATAAGTGAAAAAACAGTCTAGAATAAATTGTATCATACATATAATACCATAATGGAAATGAGAAAATTGTTATGTTTGAATATTAATTAAAACAATATAGATTAGTGCTTTTTTTTTTTTTTTTTTTGCAGTTTTTGGCCAGGGGCAGGTTTGAACCCACCACCTCAGGTATATGGGGCTGGCACCCTACTCCTTTGAGCTGCAGGTGCCACCCAGATTATTGCTTTTAATTAACAATGGTTTTAGGAACTTCAGGATACTTTTAGAAAGACACATGCTTCTGTTAGAAGCCATTAAAAAATACAAAGTCATGTGAATAATCTAAGGAACAAAGAAAAGATGACACAAATAGAAAAAATCTAGCAAGTTAGTAGTCTTAAATGGTGCTGGGAAAATTGGATAGTCACATGTAGAAGACTGAAACAGTATCTACACCACATCGCTCACTATTCACAAAAATTAATTCATGATGGACAAAAGACTTAAAGTTAAGACATGAAACTATAAGAATTCTAGAAGAGGTTGAAAAAACTCTTAGAGATATTGGCCTAGGCAAAGAATTGAAGAAAGCCCCAAAGGCAATCACAGCAACAACAAAAATAAATAAAAGGGGCTTGATTAAATTAAAGAGCTTCTGCACAACCATGGCACCAATCAATAGAGTGAATAGACATCCTATAGAATAGGAGAAAATATTTGCATGCCATATATCTAATAAAGCTATGATAACCAGAATCTATAAAGAACTCATGCAAGTAAGCAAGAAGACATTAAACAACCCCCTTAAGAAGTGGGCAAAAGACATGAACAAAAGCTTTTCAAATGAAGATAGACTAATAGCCAATAAACATGAAAAGAATGTTCAACATCTCTAATCATCAGGGAAATACAAAGCAACAGATGCTGTTGTGGATGTGGAAAGAAAGGAACATTCAGACACTATTGGTGGGACTACAAACTATTATGCCTTCTTTGAAAAATTGTATGGAGATACCTCAATGAACTAAAAGTAGACTTCCATTTGATCTAGGAATCCCACTACTGGGTATTTACTCATAAGAAAAAAAGTCACTCTGTATAAAAGACATATTTAAATGTTTATAGGAGCAAAATTCACATGTGCAACTATGGGCAACAACCCAAGTGCCCATCAATGTATGAGTGCATTAATAAAATGTGGTGTATGAATACCATGAAGTATTATGCATCCATAAAAAAAATGGTGAACTGATACCTTCTTTAATAACCTGAACGGATATGGAGAACATTCTCCTAAGTGAAGTATCACAAAAATGGTAAAACAAACACCATATGTGTTCACTTTTAAAATGGAACTAAATGACCAACACACATGTGTACACATGTAGTAAAATTCAATGGAAATCAAGCAGGTGGAAGTGGGCAGGAGTGGATGGGTAAATTTACACCTAGCAAACACAATGCACACTATCTGGGGGATAAGCATAATTAAAACTTTGATTCAAACTGTATAAAAGTAATGCATGTAACTGTAACCAAAACATTTGTATTTCTGTAGCATTCTGAAATTTAAAAATAATTTTTAAAAAAGTGATGGAGGTGATAAAAAGAAGCCTAACCTAGTTCCCTCCAGCCCTTTCATAAGGCACTAATCCATTCACGAGTGTGGAGCTCTCACAACTTAATCCCTTACCAAAAGGCCCCACCTCTTAATACCACTACAATGGGGATTAAATTTCAATACTCAGATTTTGGGGGGTATTCCAACCACAGCAAATGGAAAAGGAAAGATCCAGTGACATCAGTGACTAGATATGGACAAGGAAGCTGAAGGACCAGTGGCTGTATTCCTTATGCGGTAGTATCACTTAATTAACTTTCAGGGAAGCTACTAGGGCACCAGGGGGGATTTCTGACATAGACTCAACAGTCATGAACACAAAGCATAACCTTAGGTAACTGGCCGATGAAAATAACCTAGATCTATATAATAAGAAGTCAATAAATTTTTCTCACTCCAGAAATCCAGATGGCATTTAGGACAGATCAGAAACTCAACCTTACCCTAGTCTCCACTGGCAAGAAAATGGTAGCCACTTTCTGCTTTGTGCCCCATTTGATGGAAGGGAAAGTATGCCAAGGAAGTAAAGGAGAAGGGAGTAGATGGAGAGTGTCCTGCTTTCAAACTCCTTGACCTACTAAATGAAAAAGCCCACACTTCTCACCAGTATCAGACATGCTCACCAGTATCAGACATGAACCATCTACTCCTCTCTTTTACTGTCTGTCTACTTTCAGTGGGATTAGAACTAAAATCACTTCTGAAATGGAATAAAGATCAACATTCTTAACGTGGCCTACAAGGTCTGTGGAGGTACAAGAATAGGTGCAAGCCTTTATTGTGGTTTCTGTGGGAAAGAACATTGAGTCAGGATAAGTTTAGAATTGGCTAGTTTGAATAATTTCAGCAGGCTCTGGGATATAAGGGCTGTCTCAAGTTATCTGGAACCTTGCCCTGGGGTGACCAGGACAAAGGAATAGTGGTTTGGAGTGCAAGACCCAAAGAGAGGAGGAGGGAGGATTGTGAGCTCTAGATTGCTTAGTTTGCACATGAAAGGCAAACTCTTGGGAGCCAGTTGTTTGATTTGGTTAGCTAATTAGCTAATCCTAGGAGGGACAGTCCCCGGGGGATGGGGAGGGTAGCAGTTAGCAAGGCCTCAACATTAGAGCATCAAGAATACAATAAATAAGAAAATTATCACAACCTACTAAGTCTTTCTCATCCATCAGCTCTCAACTCAAATGTCACTATTAGCAAAGCACAGGATCTCACACCTATAAATCTAGTACTTTGGGGAGGCTAAGGCCAGAAGTTCAGATCAGCGTAAGCAACAGAGTGAAACTTCGTCTCTGTGAAAAACAGAAAAATTAGCCAGGTGTGATTGTTTGTTGCTGTATTCCTAGCTACTTAGGAGGCTGAGCCAGACGAATCACTTAAGCCTAGGAGTTTAAGCCTGCAGCAAGTTGTGATGATGCCACTGCACTTCACCCAAGGCAAAAATAATAAAAAGACTGTCATTTCTTACAGAGAGCCTTCTGTGATTTCCCAGACTTGGTCATTTTCCTCTCCTTCACAATTTCTGGATGTTACCAGAGACATCAGAAGGTGATGGTTAAAAAAAAAAAAAAAAAAAAAAAATCCATTAAATGAGGCTGCTAATTCCAGCAATGCCACTTATTTTCATAATTAAATGTCAGTTGGTATGAGTCTCAATTTTCCCATTATATTCATTTGTCCCACAGGACTCCTCTGATAAGAAATTTAAAACACGTGAAAGCATTCAAAGAGCAAAAAATATTCAAATCCTATTTACTAACACTTATAACAATAAAGTGAGGACTAACTAATGTTGAGTGCTCACCTATAAGCCACTGTTCTAAACTATTACATAAATAAATTTATTAAATAGGTTTTACAAAACCCTACAAAAGACATCCATGATAATATTATACCTACATTAAACAGGAAGAATTGAAGCAGAGAGAGAAATTATTCAATCATAGGAGCATAGCAAGTAAATGGCATAGCTGGGTTTGAACCCAGGCTGTCTGGGTCTGGGTTCACATTCTTCTATTGTATGATGCCTCTAAGACAGGAAACATTCTTGGAAAGTGAGCTCTCTAAAGGAGTTTGGTGATTGCATTGTTCCCTCTAGCTAATTCCTAGAGATATCAAGGACTCTTCCCCAGGCAGTAATGCATTTTCTGTCAAAATGCAGGGACCACTCCAGCATATACAGCAGAACCTAAGAAGAAGTGGTCTGGATGACGACAAGTGACTTCATAGGTCCTAACATTCCACTAACACCCCCATCCTAAACCAAGAGAGATCTTTTCGCGGTTCTCATTTTATGGATCCTCTTCCGAGATGGCTGTTTTCTGCTTGTTCACCCTTTGGAGAATGATTTCTTCTCTCCTTTAACTCCATCTTTTTGTAATCAATATATTTCTCTGAAGCTCTGAAGCAACAACAACAAAACCTACCATTCACCGCCTGTTCAACAACTACGGAGAATTTTGCGTTTTTACCTTAATCTTAATCTTCCCTAGTAAAGTAATCAGAAGTGGCTTTAATACCAGCAGTTGCAGAGTATGTTCCTCAGAAGCGTGACTTTTCGGCTTCTTACCCAAATCTAAGGCTGAAAAGTTCTAGGTCAAGTTTGTTTTTCCTGGTCGATTCGTGTTTTCCAGAGACAAGAAGTACCATCGACGCGGTACTGTTTCTACTCTCATCCCTGCAGTACCCCCTGTAACCATACACACTGGGCGGCCTTTGTTCCCACAGTCAAACAAGCGCCCCAAACCTAGCTTCAAACAGTCTAACACGCAAGAACTTCCCCATACCAGAACTTTCTTGCCTGTACCACTCCTGGGGATAGAAAGCTTTCTCCCCAATCCCTCGGATTCAGTCGCTGACGTCTGAGGTTCAAAACCGATAGCCGGCTGAGTCCCTCACCCCCTTTAATAGCAGGCGACAGACCACCCCTGCTCCCAAAGGAGAAGCGCTCACGCAACCGTGCGCCCCTCTCTCCCGGCCTCCCGGGCGCTAGTCGAGTACGCAGCCTGGGTCTACCAACTACAATCCCAGAACCCACCGAGCCGCAGGCGTCTGGCTGCCCAGACTCTATTTCCCAGAAGTCTTAGAGCCGCTTTCCGCCCACCACCGAAACCCCGCGGCGTCATCGATTGCCCACAGAAGAATCTAAGGGACCGCCGGGTAGCAGGTGGTGAGCGAAGTCTTGAGCGATTACGTGGGCCTAGGTTTGGGTGGGTCACCTGCCCTCAATCACTTCTCATTTCTTTTTCTGTTACGTAATTCGGAATGTAGCTTTCGCCGTTTTTTGTTACATTTTATTCATTTAACATGTATTTCCTAAGTCTGTTATGTATTCGTCTGCATTTGTGGGCTATGAGATTGAAAAAAACTTAGCCGTTAGAAAAAGGCTTTTGGAATCATTTTACATACTAGTTCAGCCAATCAGAGAAGCTGCGATCTTTCCCCCTATCATTTTTTCCTGCGAATACCGCCCTGAGAAGCAGAAAGGGGTGAAAAGTAAAAATGAACACCACTGAGATAATCCCCAGACACGTTCATATATGTTCGTTCAGCCTTTTTAAATTTTAGATAGCTAATGTTTACATATTTATGCAGAATGAGATGTGTATTATGTTTATACTTAACAAAAATGTTATAGTTTATACTTAGAATATTTACTGTATACATTCATCTTGAACTTTTCCCCATGTTAATATTCTTTTACACTATAATGGTATCATCCAAGAAGTAACTAATCTTGTGTCCTTTGTCAGCATTTCTTTGCAGGCTTCCTAAACACCACTGTTTTTATTTAGGCTCCCTAGCAAATACTTCAGTCTGCTATGATCAAAACAACTTTATAAATATTATTATTGTTAATTTTATTAGTTGTGATAATCTGATGATGGTTATGTTTAAAATGAAGAAAAATCCTTTTGCTTAAGAGATAATATGCTGACAAGTCAAATGATAAGGTATCTGGTACTTGCTTTAAAATACTCCAGAAATAAATGAAAGTGCAGAGTAAGTGCGGTGACTGCTGAACAACATTGACGAAGTATTGATCATTCATTATTGAAGCTGGCGAAGGATACACAGGAGTTCACTATACTGTTCTACTTGAAATTTTTTGCAATAAACCTTTTGAAAAATGTATACTAGCATTCCCCTTGGAACAGTGAAACCAGCTAATTCTTTCCTGCCTCCTGTTCAAGTTATTCTCACCATCATCCAAATGAAGAATTTCCACCTCCACTGTCATCTTCATACTGCTCAGTGATTCTTTCCCCTGGGACCCATCCTCTTCCTAGTTTTCCATAGTACTTCTGAAACCTCAGACTCTTCTCAGAATGTCCCTTCTCCCTCCATGCTATTTCCCATATGTCATTCTTCTCAGATATTACTTTCTTATCAAGATCAGAGTTGTTATTTTCCTGAGTCTAAAGACCCTGTGGTAGCATCACAGAGGTGGCTTCTACCAAATTAGAGCACACGCCGTCTATCTACTACAGTCTCCCTTAAGGCATAAGGTGCATTGAGAAGCAAACCATCTGGCTTTTATACCCTTTATCACCCCTTGTCACCATCACTTCGTAACTTCTTAATCTCTCAAACATACATGACTTTTGCATGTAGCTCATAGCCTTCCACTTTATCTCATGTCTCAGTTAATTCTAAGTGTTAATGTGCCTGACAGATTAGATGCTCAGCAAGTATTTATTGAATCAATTGGTGTCCACATGGATGAATCATCCAGCAAACAGTCTGCTTTTTATCTGAAACCCTGGGATCTGGCAGGCAGGAATCCCTACCCCTGTGGGTAATGCAGCATCTGCTGCCTGTGCTTTTCCCCTCCCACTGGTGAATCTAATCTTTCCCTTCTTATTTCTTGTTCCAAAGGTTCGCCTCCTCCTCTGCCTTTAAAAGGTGCCTGCCATCTGCTCCCCACCCACAACCTTCTGTCCTTCATATTTTTCACACCCACCACTTAGCTCCTATGCATTCCAACTTTGCCAGAGATACCATTTCTTTCTGCCTCCTATATGACTTTTCTCTCACACTCTCTTCAATTTTCAATCTCTTCTATTCTAGTGACTCATTTCATTATCACTTTAAGCTAGTCTAATTAAGTCTCTACTATTTAAAAACATCTTCATTAAACCCACATGCTACCTTAGCAAGCTACTTCTCTCCTTCTAATATGGTCAAATTTCACTCTCTTTAGATGAATACTCATTTTTTTCATTCTCCTCCTTACTTATTCCATAGCTTCTTAAATTTGACCTGTCCCCCTGAAATTCAGCTATACTTACATGTAAGAAAAAGGAAAATTAAAACTATACTGACATCATTTCACCAATAAAATAGGCAAAAAATTTCTAAATATGATAACCATAGTCTTTGTCAAATATGTGGAGAAAGAGTCTTATAGGTTGCTGGTAGGGGAAGAAATCCTATGAAGGCCATATTCAACAAACTTACAATCCATATACCCTGAGACCTAGCAATTTTACTTCTGGGAATTTACTCATATATCTAAACATATCACAAATGACATAAAAACAAAGTTATGTATTAAAAGGTATAGAAGGAAAAGATTGAGAATAACCTAAATTTCTTCCATCATGAGAGTGGCTAAATAATTGCTGCACATACAATGAAATACTATGCAGCTCGGGATCTTTCATTTTATGTATTAACTTGGTTAGGTGATGGTGTCCAGTTGTTTTGTCAAACACTAGTCTACATGTTGCCGTGACAGGATTTTGTAGTTGTGATTAATATTTACCAACAGTTAAGTAAAGTTGATTACTCTCTATGGTGCGAGTGGACCTTATGCAATCAGTTGAAGACCTCAAGAGCAAGAAGTGAGGTTTCTGGTAGAAGTAGGAATTCTGCCTTAAGACTTATACAAATTTTCTCTGAGTTTCTAGTCTGCTGGCTTACTCTGGGGATTTCAGACTTAAAACTAAAACATCAACTCTTACCTGAATTTCCAACCTGCTGGACTATCCTATGGATTTCCATCTTGCCAGCCCCTGCAATCACGTGAGCCAATTCTTTAAAGTAAATCCCCCCTCTGTATATATCAGCATTTGTATGTATCAATCTGGGTTTTGTTTCTATAAAGATCCCCAAATTTTATACAGCTATGAAAAATAATGAAGATACTCTAATGTGGAAAGATTTCCAGGGTATACTTTTGACTAGGAACAAAAGGCCAGTTATATAATGCTCTGTGTGTGTGTGTTTTTTTTTTTTTTTTAAGGACTTGAAAACAAGAATATGTATTTATATTTACTTATATGTGTACGTAAGCTCTAGAAGAATACACAGAATAATTAAAGTGGCTACTTGGTACTTGGGGGGGTTCTAAATAGATTAAGGACTGTACTAGAAGTGACAGGGTTGTCACTGTTTTTGTAAAATACTCTTGTGATTTTTTAAATCATGTGATTATTTAAAACTATTCAAAATTTTAAATTTTCTGAAGACTCCACTAATCCCTAATTGCTAAATCTGACCTGCCTTGTACACATCCTAATTCAGTGGCATGCTCCACCACACACCAATCCTTCTTTGGAATTTCCTCATGTCACTTCTGAGAGCTTTATCCTCCTAGTTCTGTGACTTACTCTTTTTCTTTGACTCTTTTTTTTTTATGTTTCTTGAATAACACAGACATTCTCCAAAGTTCTGTCTTTAACACCTTTTTCTCTGGCTCTCTAGTCTCTTCTTTCTGCTGCAGTTCAAACTGTTACCCCTGTATATGAGGTCTGTGCTTCTCCACAGAGCCTTCCTCATTGACCTCAAGACTCACACTTCCAACTACTTCCTAGATGTCCCCAGACCCTATCAATATTCTTATGTGTCTAAAAAGGAGCTCACCATCTTCAGCCCAACAGTTTCTACTGGCTACCATGTCAAAGTAGCCCAAAGAGTGCATTTGGGTGGCCATGATGACTGGGGAGTGCTACTCATATTTAGTGGGCAGAAGTCAGTGATGATAAACACCATAAAATGTCTCCTGCAGTCTGGCACAACAGGAACAGTCCTACCCCAAAACCAATAAGATAATGACTTCACCATCTGTACCTTCATCTTTGTTCAAAATCTGATGTTATCTATAACTCCTCTCTTTTTCTTTATGACATATTTAATCAAGTCCCATTAATTCCATCTCTAAATTGTTTTTCTCTCTTTTACTGTCGTCACTAGCTTAGTTCACATATGAGCTCTAAGCTACAACTTTTCCAAAGCTTTCTAAACTGGCCTTTGCCTCAAATATTCCTTTTACTACTTTTCACACTGCTGTCAGAGTTTTCTTCCCAAAAAATATGTGATCATGACCCTATTCAATATAACCCAAGCCCTAGCATGAAAGCCTACTTTTCCAACCTTCTCTCTACTTCTAATATGTGTGGAAAAAAGCAGTCACTTCTACCTCCTTTATGGTCTCTTCTGGGAAGATAAAGTTCTGAAAAACAACTGGTCCTTCTCAGATACTCCAAGGATTCCCATGAAAAATAAAATCATCATCCACCTGTTTATTGGAATCTCCCTTTCTTGTCTACAAAGACCAAGGTTCACCACCTTCTAGGACTCAATGATAGACCAAGGACATAATACCCAGGGTCAGTGGATGGGTCAAGTCTTGGATACAAAACACCTGCACTAAATCTCTGCATCTGCTCCCATCTGACCCAAAGTGTTCTGGTTATTGGAAGGCACTCTTTCTGATTTAAGAGACATTTGAAGAAACCAAATACTAAGTTACTTACTAGTTAGGTATGTAAAACTAAAATATCAGGTTTACAATGTGGTATGACCTGAGAAAAGATCACAGGCTCAGAGAACCCAGGATTCTAGTTTCTATGGTGTCACAGCTGTTTAAAGTTATATGGTATTACATAATGAGACTTGGGCCTCAGTATCTCTCATTTGCAAAATTGGAGATAATATTTGCCCTATGTTCTTACAAGGCTTCCTGTGGGAATATTTAAAAAAATAAATAAAAGCTTATGATAAATGAAAAGGCAAATGCTCTTCTAACTTTTATTTAAGTCCAAAATATCATGAACCTTTGGGCTAAGAGTTGGTGAAAGAGTTGACTATGTACTCCTTCCCACCTCAGTAGCAGCCACAGAGGGTCTCTTCTCCTCAAATTCTAGGGGTTTCCTTACCTGGGGGAGAACTTGCCAGGAAAGCCTAACCTGGCCCTGGGAAAGTAACGTAACTAAATTAGCTTATACAAGTAGTGAGTGCTTCCTGTGAACCAAGCACTGTTTTAAAAAGTTTACACATTTCAGGAGGCGCCTGTGGCTCAGTGGGTAGGGTGCCAGCCCCATATACCGAGAGTGGCGGGTTCTAGGCCTGGCCCCGGCCAAACTGCAACAACAACAAAAAAATAGCTGGGCGTTGTGGCGTGCACTTGTAGTCCCAGCTACTCGGGAGGCTGAGACAAGAGAATTGCCTAAGCCCAGGAAGCTGGAGGTTGCTGTGAGCTGTGATGTCATATCACTCTACTGAGGGCAATAAAGTGAGATTCTGTCTCTAGGAAAAAAAAAAAAAGTTAAAAAAAATTTTTTTTAAAGTTTACACATTTCATCTTATTTAATACAACCATCACAGCAGATAGGTATTATAGTGGTTTGGAAGATATTTACAGATTCTTTGGTACTCCTTTCAAAAAGTGAAGCTTAATTGTCTTCCCTTAGTGATTTTCAACCATTGTGCTATGAGAGGATCCTACATATGCTGCAAAGATTTTTTGAAGATAATTAACTAAATTACTTTTGAAAAAAGTTCAAAGCATAGTAAGCATATTCTTTTTTTCACTTTTTTCTTTTTGGATCAACATACTGTATGTGTGTTGCAGAAATTTAACTATAGGTTCAAGTGTGCAGTGAGATAAAAAAGGTTGAAAAACACTGTGGGCTGGGTGTAGTGACTCCCTTCTAAATGAAGCCAGAAAAGTGACCTACAAGATAAAGAGTCTGAGAAGCTAAGCTGAAGCAGTACAGCTGACTTAATTTGCTCACCCTACATTCTTTCCCCACATACCTTCCATGATTATCTTGTTAAAGTTTGCTATGATTGTGAAAAAGTTTATCTCAAATTACTATAGAGGTGGTAGTAACACTTAGACAATAAGTATTGTTATATTGTTAGAGTAAAGGTTGCCTTCATGTTGTTTAAGTATTGTTAATTATTAAAGGCTACTTTTCTGTTGTTTTCTTTGATGATTCTTTCAGATAAAGTTAAAATTTTCTAGGTTTATTTCTCTGTATACCTTTACAAAAATTATTAGAACTGTAAGTGAGGCAGAACAGTCATGGGAAGGCTACACTTACTGTTCTGCAGAATTGCTGGCCTTCTGGTCATAAAGCTTGGTGAACCTATCCCCTATCTTTGTATTGGCTGGACAGTGACAAGCAGCTGGACATAAAGAATAAAAAAAAAGTACAAGTGACAGTGAGACCTCAGAGGCAATGTCACAAAAGATCTGCAGTTTTCTCCTTGCTTTCTTTGATCACTTGCACAGAATACCCCACCCCACTGATTGCTGTGGTTATGAGTACACACACACAAACACACACACACGTATGCAAACCAATAGAAATAATAGGATCAAAACCTCTGTCTCCAAAACTAAATGTTAGTGATCATGGTGATGGCATCTCTTCCTTTTATGACTAACCAAAGACTGCTACCTTGCTTCTTCAAGTTATTTGTTTTAACCGAAAAGGCAGAGCCAGGGAGTCCTTAGAAAGGCAGCCTGGTCCAAGGTGGAGTTTCTCAACTTCACTGCAAGTTCCCTGCTCCTGTAGCCCAGCAACATTAACCTGTGTCCCTCTCTGGATGCTTATTCTGTTTCAATGCATCATGTTTATCTATTCCAGATTGAGTTGTTAAGTTCCTTGTGGTGTGAGATCACTTTCAGTGGCTCTCTGGTAACTGGCACATTCAACCTGAGGATTTAATAAACATTTCTTAAGTAAATGTCTGACTGACGATAGATTGCCCCACTGACATTTCCTGCTGTGCTCCATTTCCTTACCAGCTGTGCACTGGTTCTTTTTTTGTTTGCCTTTCCATATGCAATATTACTCTCCTCTAAGCCCTACCAAAAGGCTGATCTCTATGGACTCTGCAGGAAACCAAACTTTTCCCTCTACTCTCTTAAAGTGTTTTTTTTCTTCTTCTTCTTTATTTTTTGGCCTGGCCTGAGGATTAAATTGACGTAAGTCAGATGAAAGAAAACTCACCAGTTAGAGTTGAACACTTATATACTTAGTTGGACAAAGAGTAGCAACTTGTGAAAATGTGACAAGGCAAAGGAACTTGAACTAGAGAAGTTAATTAGGTGAAAAGGTGACTAGGAAGATACAGATTAGTTCATATGTACAGATTTCCTTTGGCCTTAACTTTTTATCCTTGATGACAAGAATGAAATTTTCCTTCTAGCATACAGAGGATGTCTTTTACATGAGAATTTCATCTACTGCTTTTAAGAAGGTCAGAGTGCTTGTTAAGTGGCTTTAACTCAAAATAGTCAATAAGTCAGAGCAGTAAATTTGGGGGTGGCATGTTCCAAATCCTTAAACTGCACGGAGTGGGAGAAGAGACAGATCAGAGTATTATAACCCGGTGGATCTGGTTATACTAATCTCTGGAACCTATGAGTATCATCTTATTTGTCAAAAAAACACTTTGCAGATGTGATTAAGTTAAAGATATTCAGATGAGGGAATTATGATAATCAGGATGGACCCTAACTACAAACACTTGTATTCATATAAAGGGAAGGCAGAGGGAGAGGAGGTGGCCCTGGAGGCAGAGACCAAAGCAACACAGCCACAAGTCAAGGAATACTGACAACCACCACAAGCTGGAAATGGCAAGGAATAGTTTCTCCTTTTGGAGCTTTCCCACACCTTGATTTTTTCCCTAGTGAAACTGATTTCAGACTTCTGAAATCCAGAACTATGAAGATAAATCTCTTGTTGTAACTCACCAACTTTAAGGTGATTTGTGTTACAGAAGCCATAGGAAACTAATATTTGTACACTCGTCATTTGCCCTTGCTCCTTCAGGCTTGGGTGGCAATGTTTTCCTACAGTTGTTAGATGCTGGTGTTCCACTTGCCTTTGGTTATACTTTCTTCAGTTAGTGTGCCATCAGTTTCTTTTTTGTTTGTTTTTTGAGATAGGGATCTCACCCAGGCTGGAGTGCAATTGTGTGGTCAGAGCTCACTGCAGCCTTGAACTCCTGGGCTCAAATCATCCTCCCCACTCAGCTTTTTGAGTAGCTTGAATTATAGGCACATGCCACCTTGCCTGGTTTGCCATCAGTTTCTCACTGGGACTCTGTCTGCCAAGATATGGAGTAAAGAAAATAAAGGACCAAACATGTAGTGGTCCCTGCAAATACCTTTTTTCACCAATAGAGTCACCCTTTGGTTCTTCATCCTCTTGGATGTGTTGGGCCCATTGATTGGTTCCTCAGAACTGTGGTTCCAGATTTCCCTTGGCCTGTAGTATTCTTCTCAGAGCTAAATATCTCAGAAATCAAGATCAAGATGAATCCCCTTTCCCCTATTTAGGGGTGGTCCATCTATAACCTTGAATGCCCATCTGAAGAAGAGGATGTATTCAAGACAGGATCTAGAATACATCCCATTGTGAGGTCATTCTTGTTGGTTCTGTTTTCCTCCCTTCCTCACAATATCTCCATGGTGACAAGTTCAGAGAAAGATAAATTTCTCTGACCTTTCTCTTGTTGTATCAAACTATTTCGGGAACAACTCTCTACCCTTAGCTGGAAAGAGGTATACTACCACTAAAATTTAATAATCACAGTTTACAGATGAAAGTGTTAATCCATTGACTTTTTTCTCAACATTTAACTTGCTGTTATAGTTCTTAAACCTTTAGCAACTGCCAGTGCTTTCCAGCATGGATAGAACACAGAAAGAAAGAAGAGGAAGCAAAGTAATTATGCATGCTTTAACAGTATGTCTTGTTCCAATCCAGCAAGTAGGCATGCTTTTAATTTTACAACATGCTTCTGTAGTACAGCCAGAATTTCTATAGAGAAGCAATTTGATTTCCAGTTGAAATCATGACCTGTGGGATCAGATGAGGATGGTGGGATGGTCACTCCCCAGAGACAGGATGGATGCCCCACTGCCATTCATAGTTTAGATGTTAAGACTAGTGATACACACCAAGAGGGTAAGAAAAGATTTATTATCCACACACTGAGACTTTATAGGGAGAGCATGAGAGGTTCCCAAACTGGTTGAAAATATCTGGAGAGAGGGAAGGGATTTTTATTCTTGCTTGGAGTTTTATAATAGTTACAGGGTGGGATGAAGCTTCTGCACTCAAGGGCAGGAATTGTGTGGTTTCAACAACTCCCACACCTCCACCCTGCTCTCACCAAAGGAGAGAGTATCCTGGCTTTCTTATCAGCTTGCCCAGATGTAGTACAGAAAGGGAAGAGGGGGTGGCTTGAAAGCTGTCAGCAGTTAACTATAAATAATGAAAACAGACTCTTAAGTACGAGTGGTTTCTTCATGAAGTTTCAAGAGTGTTGTAGAAAATAACTCATTATAAAGGAGGTGAAGGTGGATAAAGGACAGAGAGCCAGTAGCTAAACTAATGATTTTGAATCCCACATGCTGATATTTATACAATCCTCTTTCTCAGCTGTTGAAACTGTAGAAAGGAACAGTAATAAAAATTAAGAAGGAGAAGCAATAAAGGTTAAGGAAAATTCCTTAATTAAAGAACTGTTTCTTCCAAAATCTTTATTAGCCCTTGAAGACAAAGAGGCATCCCTGTTTTGTAGTACAAGTAACAAAGGATCAAGTATACAGATGACAGGCAGTTTCCAGGCTGGAAGGAGAGGGGTCTTTGTGGCTTTTGCTTGGAAAACTTTTTGTCCCAGATCTTTCTATGGTTGCTTCTTCTCATCCTTCAGGACTGTGGGAGAGTCTATTTTCTAAAAATCCCCACAGACATAGTTCCAGTCTCAAATGTTTTTAGAAATTTGCTACTCTCCAGCAAGAAGTGGAGCCTACTCTCGCACTTCCCCCCCACTAACCTGGCTGGGATTTTGTTACTGCATCCATGAATAGCATTTGACAGAAGCACCAATGAGTGGCTTCCAGGGGTAGTTCATAGAAAGTGAGATGCCATTTGATAGCTGGCACTGCCTCAGGCTGCTCACCCTTGGAACACATCCACCAGGACACCTGAACAGACAACCTGCGGGTGTTTTAGCCTATAGCAAATACTAAGGTCTCAGCAGACACCAGCATCAACTGTCAGATATGTAAGCAAGCGGGCCTATAGTTGATCTCAACTTCAGCCTTTAAGCCTTCTGGTAGAGCCTCAGAAAGACATCATGGGACAGAAATAACCTATCCTCCTTATTCCCTGTCCAAACTCTTGATCTACAAATCCATGAATATAACAAATCACTGTTTAAAGCCACTATGTTTTAGAGTACTTAATTATACAGCTGTACTAAGTGAAACTCAGTTCAGAGGTCACCTCAGAGAGGCCTTTATTGGCCTCACTCACCAAAATCATATCCACCAGTCATTCGCTATCACATTACTTTATTTCATTTTCTTTATCATTTATTACTGTGGCAGAACATCCTTAACATGAAATTTCCCATTGTAATCATTCTTTAGTGTACAATTCAGTGGCATTAAGTACATTCACTATGTACAATAATCACCACTATCCTTGTTCAGAACCTTTCCATCATCTCAAATAGTAACTCTGTATCCATTAAATAACTCTCCATTTTTCTCTCTTTCCAACTCCTAACACCCTCTAATCTACTTTCCATGTCTAAAAATTTGCATGTTTTAGGTAACTCATAAGTGGAATCATACAATGTTTGCCAATTTGTTTCTGGCTTATATTGCTTTAGCATGTTTTCAAGATACATTCATGTTGTAACATGAATCAGAATTTCCTTTATTTTTAGCCTGAAAATATTCCCTTATAAGTATGTACCACGTATTTTTATCCATTCAATTGTTAATGAACACTTGGGTTACCTGCTTCTACCTCTTGCGTATTGTAAATAAAGCTGCTATGCTAAGAAAATGTGGTGAAGGCTATGTTAACCAGTTTGATGAAAATATTTCAAATTGTGTATAAAAACCAGCACATCATACTCCATGCTTGCATTAATGTACACAGCTTTGATTTAATAAAAAGAAAAAAGAAAAAAATAATGCTGCTATGAATATGAGTATACAAATATGTCTTAAAGATCCTGCTTTCAGCTCTTTTTGGTATATACCTAGATGGAGAATTGCTGGATCATATGATAATACTATGTTTACCTTTTTGAGAAATCACTGAACTGTTTTCTATAGCATTTGCAACATTTTGCATTTCTACCAGCAAAGCATAAGGGTTTCAATTTGGCCATGTAGTAGCCATCACTTATTATTTTCTTTTTCTTTTATAATAGGCATCATAATGGGTGTAAAGTAGTATCTCATTGTGGTTTTTATTTGCATTTCCCAAATGGCTAGTTATATTGACCATTTTGTTATATATTTATTTGTACAGTGTAACTTCTTTGGAAAAGGTCTTTTTAAATACTTTGCCCATTTAAAAAAAATTACATTTTTTAATATGAGGATATAGACAATTAGGTCACATTGTTTGCATTTGTGAGGTAGAGTCCACCTAACCCAGGAGATGTGCCATATATCTTTACATTGTGCTTGATACATGACAGCACACCAATCACCCTCCATCCTCCCCTTACTCCTTCCCCTTCCCCCCACTTGAGTTTGTGTTTTTCTCTTGTGTGTGTATGTATTTGTTCATCTATCAGTTTCAGATTAATTTTGAGTATATTGGATAAGTGCTTTAATGTTCTTGTGATACTTTGCTAAGTAGAAACTTCTTCAACTCTATCCAGGTTAATACAAAAGATGTAAAGTCTGTCTTTTTTATGGCTGAATAGTGTTCCATGCATACACATACTATAGTTTATGAATCCATTCACATGTAGAGGGGCACTTGGGTTGATTCACATCTTGGCAATTGTGAATTGAGCTGTGATAAATATTCTAGTACATATGTCCTTACGGCAAAATGATTTTTTTCTTCTGGGTTGATACCTAGTAATGGGATTGCAGGATAAAATGGAAGATCGACCTTTAGTTCTTTGAAACTTCTCCATACTTCTTTTTCTTTCCAAAGAGGCTGTAATACTTCGCAATCCCACCAACATGGTAAAAATGTTCCCTTTTCTTCACACCCTTGCCAGCATCTGCAGCTTTGGGACTTTGTGATGTGGACTATTCTCATTGGAGTCAGGTGATATCTCAAGGTGGTTTTAATTTGCATTTGTCTAGTAATTAGGAACAATGAGCATTTTTTATGTATTTATTGGCCATTCCTCTATATTCTTTGAAGAAGGTTCTGTTCATATTTCTTACCCAATGATAAATGGAATTGTTTGCTCTTTTTTGTTATTTATTAAGTTCTCTGTAGATTCTGGTTGTCAATCCTTTAGCAGATTTGTAATATGCAAGTATCTTTTCCCATTCTGAAAGTTGTCTGTCTGCTTTAATTGTTGTATCCTTAGCAGTGCAAAAGCTTTTTAGCTTAACTAAATCCCATTTATTTATTTATTTATTTATTTTTGTTGCTGTTGCAACTGCCAATGGAATCTTTGGCAATCTTTCCAAAATAATCAAAATAATCAAAAGTTTTTTCATACTTTATTTTAGTATTTTTATCATTTTGTGTCTCAGATTGAAATCTTTTATCCATGATGTGTCAATTTTGTGAGTGGTCAGAGATGCAGTCACAGTTTTAGTCTTTTACATGTGGTTATCCAGTTCTCCCAGCACCATTTGCTTTTTTTTTTTTTTTTTTATTGTTAAATAATAGCTGTGTACATTATTGCAATCAAGGGGTAAAATGTGCTGCTTTCATATACAATCTGAAATAATCTCCTCAAACTGTTCAACATAGCCTTCATGGCATTTTCTTAGTTATATGTAGACATTTGTATTCTGCATTTAGTAAGTTTCTCCCATACCCATTCTAAGATGCACCATAGGTTTGGCCCCACCCATTACCTTCCCTCCACCCTAACCACCCTTCTCCCTTCCCTTCCCGTGGCCCCTTCCCCATATTCTTGTGCTATAGTTGGGTTATAGCCTTCATGTGAAAGCTATAAATTAGCTTCATAGTAGGGCTGAGTACATTGGATATTTTTTCTTCCTTTCCTGAGATACTTTGCTAAAAAGAATATGTTCCAGCTCCATCCATGTAAACATGAAAGAGGTAAAGTCTCCATCTTTCTTTAAGGCTGCATAGTATTCCATGGTATACATGTACCACAATTTGCTAGTCCATTTGTGGGTCGATGGGCACTTGGGCTTCTT